>SJXQ01007511.1:0-113311 GCA_006408695.1 Aepyceros melampus
AGGAAACCAGAATTGAAAGAGACACGTGTACCCCAATGTTCATCGCGGCACTGTTTGTAATAGCCAGGACATGGAAGCAACCTAGATGTCCATCAGCAGATGAATGGATAAGAAAGCTGTGGTACATATACACAATGGAGTATTACTCAGCTATTAAAAAGAATACATTTGAATCAGTTCTAATGAGGTGGATGACGCTGGAGCCGATTATACAGAGTGAAGTAAGCCAGAAAGAAAAACACCAATACAGTATACTTACACATATATATGGAATTTAGAATGATGGTAATGATAAACCTGTACGCAAGACAGCAAAAGAGACACAGTTGTATAGAATGGCCTTTTGGACTCTGTAGGAGAGGGAGAGGGTGGGATGAGTTGGCAGAGTGGCAATGTAACATGTATGATATCATAAGTGAAACAAATCGCCAGTCTAGGTTTGATGCAGGATGCAGGATGCTTGGGACTGATGCATGGGGATAATCCAGAGAGAAGGTGTGAGGCGGGAGGGGGGAGGTGGAGGTCGGGATTGGGAGTTCATGTACACTCGTGGCTGATTCATGTCAATTTATAGCAAAACGAATACAGTATTGTAAAGCAAAACAAACTAAAAAATAAAAATCAATTAAAAAAAGAAAAAAATAAAGCTGTAAGCACCTAAAAAAAAAAAAAAGCACTGCAAAAGCAAATATCTCAAAGGAAGTTTCAAAGACATTTAACATTTTATGTAAATTATATAGTGTGTTTGTGTATACCTTTATAGAATATACATCCCCAGTATGTGGCAGAACTCATACAAACTTCCGTTTTTTCATAACCTATTTACAGTGTAAATTTACTATATAGTTTTGTAAATTTTTATTTTGTTGCTCTAAGGAATTGTATAGGATGAGGGAGCAAACAAGTTATAAGTTATCAAGCAAGCAATAAGTTATCAAGAACTTATTATGTGGCACACAATTTTTCTTCTATTTTAGAAGTGCTGTTTCAGTTAATATTAATAGTAGTCCTATTGTATTAAACCCATAAATTGCCCCTAAGAGAGAGTGTGGAACTCCCTGGTCAAAAGTTAAAAAGACGCAAAGCCAAGATTTAAACTCAGGGTGTTCTTTGTTTTGTTTTTAATAACTCCAACATCTGGATGTTTTTCTTTTTACCATGATTCTTTCAAAACTTTTTTTTTTTCACTAAAGCATTTATTGTAGAGTGATGTACTGACACCATCATAAATGAGAGATTTGTAAGTTATTTTATTTCTAAAACAAGTAGTTATTTTCTTGAGAAGTCACAAGATGTTTATGTTGAATGGGAGGGACAAAGGTCAGACTTAAACATTATTCATATTTTTCTATGTCAAGGAATAATGGGGGAAACTAATTCTATCACAACAACTCTGTCAATTTAGTTCTTACAGATGTTAAATAGCTCAAAATGTATAAACCTCTTTCACTGTTGATTCTTTTATAAAATAGATAAAAGTACTAAATGTGAAACAATTATGAGAACTTTGAGTATTATATTAAAGTCAAAAAGTTTACAGCTCTAACACCATTTTACCCAAGTATGGATTTTATATGACTCAGATATTATTATTCTATCCTCTAAAAGGGCTACCCTGGTGGCTCAGAGGTTAGAGCATCTGCCTTCAATGTGGGAGACCCAGGTTTGATCCCTGGGTTGGGAAGATCCCCTGGAGAAGGACATGGCAACCCACTCCAGTATTCTTGCTTGGAGAATCTCATGGACTGAGAAGCCTGGTGGGCTGCAGTCCATGGGGTCACAAAGAGTGAGTGACACACTCTCTCTTAGGGGCAATTTATGGGTTTAATACAATAGGACTACTATTAATATTAACTGAAATAGCACTTCTAAAATAGAAGACAAATTGTGTGGCACATAATAAGTTCTTGATAAGTGCTTTGCTCCCTCATCCTATACGACTGAGTGACTTTACTTACTTACTTATCCTCTAAAAAAGTAAGAAAATTTCTGTAACAAGAAGAGAAAGTATGGTTGCCAAAAAAAGGATACTAATTTTCAAAGCATCAACAAGGAAATACACAATAAAAGGGTTTGACCAAAAAAGAAAGAAAAATTTCAGTTGCCTGTGTATTCCTTGTATAGCATTGATTTACTCTCTCTCTCTCTCTCTCAAGATCAACTCATTAGCTATTCTAGACTTTTACTGGACTACTGCATTCCTAGATCTCCCCCATTCCCTTTTATTTCCAGCAGTTAATCTTTCTTTTGCCTAAATCTTCATGGAATAAGTAGAGACAATTTGGTAGAGAACTCATTCAATTTTCTATGTCACTACTTGCTTTCTTGTTTACACACACACATATACACACACCCTCACATGTTTAATCAGAAGAAGAAGCAACTTTCCATATGGACCACTAAGAAAGCTAATACATCCCCATCTTTAATATCTTTAAGATATTTAATCCCAGAGCCAATCCTCCTACTTCTGTTGTGACTCTTTTTACTCATAATTAAAGATATGCTCTAGGAGAACCTCTCAAAAAAAAAAAAAAAAAAAACTACAAGTCCTGCAAAATCCACAGTTCAGTTCAGTTCATTTCAGTTCAGTCGCTCAGTCGTGTCCGACTCTGTGACCCCATGAATCACAGCACACCAGGCCTTCCTGTCCATCACCAACTCCCGGAGTTCACTCAGACTCACGTCCATTGAGTCCATGATGCCATCCAGCCATCTCATCCTCTGTCGTCCCCTTCTCCTCCTGCCCCCAATCCCTCCCCGCATCAGTGTCTTTTCTGATGAGTCAACTCTTCACATGAGGTGGCCAAAGTACTGGAGCTTCAGCTTCAGCATCATTCCTTCCAAAGAAATCCCAGGGTTGATCTCCTTCAGAATGGACTGGTTGGATCTCCTTGCACTCCAAGGGACTCTCAAATGAATTAAAAATGTTGTCCTTAATTTCAATCATTATCTTCCTTTCACCTTAGTCCGGGGAATAAGCTAGCAAGAATCTTGTGCACATTTCTCCCTTCTTTATGTTCCTTTTTTACTCCCCTCTTCTTCTTTCACCTGTCATTATACAAATCTGTCCCAGGTATGTATTATCAACTCTACCAGATGTCAAGAAGACACAGACAACTAGTTCCTTGGTATCAAGAAGTTGGCTCACCTATAATGTAATAGAAAGAGACAAAAAAAATGTAAGCAAGTGGGTGCAATCTGGGAAAGATGAGAAATCAGTATTCCATGTTGGTGGATCAAAAAAAAAAAAAAAGAGGAGAATGGGCCTTGAAAAATCAGAAGATATTTACTTCTTGAAAAAGATGACTACATAGAGCAAAAGAGACGTTCAGGCAGGATAAGAGATAAAAATAAAATTAATGATTTATGAGTGGGTTTACTAAGATAACAGCATCTGGTGCCATCACTTCATGGGAAATAGATGGGGAAACAGTGGAAATAGTGTCAGACTTTATTTTTGGGGGCTCCAAAATCACAGCAGATGGTGATTGCAGCCATGAAATTAAAAGGCGTTTACTCCTTGGAAGGAAAGTTTTTACCAACCTATACAGCATATTCGGAGAAGGCAATGGCACCCCACTCTAGTACTCTAGCCTGGAGAATCCCATGGATGGAGGAGCCTGGTAAGCTACAGTCCATGGGGTCGCTAAGAGTCGGACACGACTGAGTGACTTCACTTTCACTTTTCACTTTCATGGACTGGAGAAGGAAATGTCAACCCACTCCAGTATTCTTGCCTGGAGAATCCCAGGGACGGGGGAGCCTGGTGGGCTGCCATCTATGGGGTCGTACAGAGTCAGACAAAACTGATGCGACTTAGCAGCAGCAGCAGCAGCAGCAGACAGCATATTAAAAAGAGAAACATTACTTTGCCAACAAAGTTCTTTCTAGTCAAGACTATGGTTTTTCCAGTGGTCATGTATGGATGGAAGAGTTGGACTGTGAAGAAAGCTGAGCACCAAAGAATTGATGCTTTTGAACTGTGGTGTTGGAGAAGACTCTTGAAAGTCCCTTGGACTGCAAGGAGATCCAACCAGTCCATCCTAAAGGATATCAGTCCTGGGTGTTCATGCTAAAGCTGAAACTCCAATACTTTGCCCACCTCATGCAAAGAGTTGACTCATTGGAAAAGACCCTGATGGTGGGAGGGATTGAGGGCAAGAGGAGAAGGGAATGACAGAGGATGAAATGGCTGAATGGCATCACCAACTCGATGGACATGAACTTGAGTGAACTCCAGGAGTTGGTGATGGACAGGGAGGCCTGGCGCGCTGTGATTCATATGATCACAAAGAGTCGGACACAACTGAGTG
This sequence comes from Aepyceros melampus, assembly GCA_006408695.1. Lineage (NCBI taxonomy): Eukaryota > Metazoa > Chordata > Mammalia > Artiodactyla > Bovidae > Aepyceros > Aepyceros melampus. The sequence continues at coordinate 4,317 of SJXQ01007511.1, forward strand.
ACTGAACTGAACTGAACTTGGGATGTTTGGAGATTTTCAAACAATTATAAATGACATCATGATGAGATGCAAGCATTAGAGATGGGAAGAAGTATAAGAGATCAAGCTAAAGAGGCAAACAGATTAGAACATAAATGATTTTATTCACCATGTGAGTTTAGAATACATCAAAAGGAAATAAGGAAAGAAGAGTAAAAATCTTTTTTTCAGTAAATTTTGCTGTGTGACAAGCCAACCCAATACTTAGTGTAAAACAATAAATGCTAATTGAGGGCAAGAGGAGAAGGGAATGACAGAGGATGAAATGGCTGAATGGCATCACCAACTCGATGGACATGAACTTGAGTGAACTCCAGGAGTTGGTGATGGACAGGGAGGCCTGGCGCGCTGTGATTCATATGATCACAAAGAGTCGGACACAACTGAGTGACTGAACTGAACTGAACTTGGGATGTTTGGAGATTTTCAAACAATTATAAATGACATCATGATGAGATGCAAGCATTAGAGATGGGAAGAAGTATAAGAGATCAAGCTAAAGAGGCAAACAGATTAGAACATAAATGATTTTATTCACCATGTGAGTTTAGAATACATCAAAAGGAAATAAGGAAAGAAGAGTAAAAATCTTTTTTTCAGTAAATTTTGCTGTGTGACAAGCCAACCCAATACTTAGTGTAAAACAATAAATGCTTAGCATTTCTAACATATTCTATGTCAGTTACACTGTTCTGATCTGCTCTAATTCAACTGATCAATGAGGCCAAGTAGCAGCTCAACTGAGATTGCATGGCTTATGATCGTCTTACTCATATTTTTGGTAGCAGGCTTGATATCAGCTGTGGTAATATAATGACTTGGCTATATGTCTCTCACCATAGCTATCCATAGCTGGATAGCCCAAGCCTTTTTCCATGATAGAAATCTCAGAGTAGCAAGATAAGGCAAACCTCAATGGAAAAAAGTGCATTTAAGTGTCTGGTTATGTTACAGTGACATCATCTCGTTAGCTAAACAAATTCACATAGCTAAAATCAGAATATATATGGGAAGAAATCACCCAAGAACATGTATAGGGAACTAGTGGCATAATTATGGTCATTTATTAAAAACAAACTTGCAGAGCAAGGAACCAGACTTCTATAGCACAGAATGCCACGTGTTGTTTAGGAATATTTTATCACTAATTGATTGACCAGAATCACAATAATATTAGCCCTTGTCTTCTGCAGGTATATTATCTGCCCTTAGCAGTTGTTGAGTAGAGGTCAGAATGCAAATGAATATGTCTAAATATTTAAATGTTATAAAACAAGCTACTGCTGCTGTTTAGTCACTTCAGTCATGTCTGACAATGTGGGACCTTGTGGATTCCAGCCTGCCAGTCTCCTCTGTCCATGGAATTCTCCAGGCAAGAGTACTTCAGTGGATTGCCATGTCAACCTGGGTTTCCTACATTGCAGGCAGATTCTTTAGAGCTGAGTCATCAGGGAAGCCCTAAATCAAGATAATATGCATTAAACAAAATACAGACTAGTTACTACTTTGAAAGGTGAACATCCATAATAACCTGGAAGAACAAGTCCAAAGCTGTGGGACTTCTTGGAGATCCTTGCTATATTATGGAGGCCAAGGAGAGCTGTTCCACAACATACCTTTTTTGCTTTCTGCCTCAGCTCTAGCACTATAAGAACCCTCACCCCCATCCATTTGTTTATCAGAGTCCACACTTCTAAGTTCTTTCTTTGTCTCCAGACAGCAAAAAGTAATCTATTGGGCCTACTGTTGCAGCCAGTTGTGGGATGATCCTTCCTCTGCAAAATCAACATGGAGAAGAGAAATTTTCATGACCTGTAAATGAACTTAAAACCATTTGGGCAAGAAATATGGAGTGCAGGCAGGACACACTCTAGAAGTTAGGGCATGACCCCGGACCCATGCAGGTGTCCTGCCCCTTGAATAGGAGTAGCTGAAAACAACAAGACTAGGACAGATAACCTCTTGTTTGGTATGCTGGTGGTTATTTCAGGTGAGAAAATCCAAATAATTTTAAATTCTATTTTGCCATCATATAAACTGAACTCAAAGCCGACAACTTCGACTGGAGCTCACTGATGGGTTTCTCTGTGAGAAGCTGTTTGAGGGCCATGACCCTATGGACAGGATGTGACCATTCACTATGCCTCCTTTCCTTTACACCTATTAAACCACCATAGTCTTGCTTTTGTAACGCTCAGCTATTAATCTAGCATCAATGAATTTTTAATTGTCTAAACCAAGAGATATTTCTCAGAACTTACCTCACCAGCAATAACAGTGTTTCTGATGGTCTGTTAATAAATTAGATTTTCCTGCTTTTTGTAAAAGTAGACACATGATGCAAACTGGCCAGTTGACCTATTTTATTCTCTTGGGAGACTGATGTAACCCAAGCAGAGTTAATCAGGGTCCTTTTCCAGAATTTATACCAATGCTGTGGGAGAGAAAGTCATGTTCTTCCTCTCTTATTCTGGAATAAAAGATGAGCCTGGAACTGCCTGGAAGATTAAAAAAGAACTGAGAGAGAGGAGAAGCAGAGAAATAATCAGAGAGAAAGTAATTCCTGCTGCTGCTGCTGCTAAGTCGCTGCAGTCGTGTCCGACCCAGTGTGACCCCATAGATGGCAGCCCACCAGGCTCCCCCATCCCTGGGATTATCCAGGCAAGAATACTAGAGTGGGTTGCCATTTCCTTCTCCAATGCATGAAAGTGAAAAGTCAAAGTGAAGTCGCTCAGTTGTGTCCGACTCTTCGTGACCCCATGCACTTCTTATTCATGGAATGTCTAGGTGATGGCTGACAGTCATGGCTGTCTCCAGAGTTTTAAGTAATTCCTAATAATGTCTTATTGTGATCCACACAGTCAAAGGCTTTGGCATAGTCAATAAGCAGAAATCGATGTTTTTCTGGAACTCTCTTGCTTTTTCCATGATCCAGCGGATGTTGGCAATTTGATCTCTGGTTCCTCTGCCTTTTCTAAAACCAGCTTGAACATCAGGGAGTTCACGGTTCACGTATTGCTGAAGTCTGGCTTGGAGAATTTTGAGCATTACTTTACTAGCATGTGAGATGAGTGCAATTGTGCGGTAGTTTGAGCATTCTTTGGCATTGCCTTTCTTTGGAATTGGGATGAAAACTGACCTTTTCCAGTCCTGTGGCCACTGCTGAGTTTTCCAGATTTGCTGGCAAATTGAGTGCAGCACTTTCACAGCATCATCTTTCAGGATTTGAAACAGCTCAGATGTTTTTCTGGAACTCTCTTGCTTTTTCCATGATCCAGCGGATGTTGGCAATTTGATCTCTGGTTCCTCTGCCTTTTCTAAAGCCAGCTTGAACATCAGGGAGTTCACGGTTCACATATTGCTGAAGTCTGGCTTGGAGAATTTTGAGCATTACTTTACTAGCATGTGAGATGAGTGCAATTGTGTGGTACTTTGAGCATTCTTTGGCATTGCCTTTCCTTGGAATTGGAATGAAAACTGACCTTTTCCAGTCCTGTAGCCATTGCTGAGTTTTCCAAATTTGCTGGCAAATTGAATGCAGCACTTTCACAGCATCATCTTTCAGGATTTGAAACAGCTCCACTGGAATTCCATCACCTCCACTAGCTTTGTTTGTAGTGATACTTTCTAAGGCCCACTTGACTTCACATTCCAAGATGTCTGGCTCTAGATTAGTCATCACATCATCATGATTATCTGGGTCATGAAGATCTTTTTTGTACAGTTCTTCTGTGTATTCTTGCCACCTCTTCTTAATATCTTCTGCTTCTGTTAGGTCCAGACCATTTCTGTCCTTTATCAAGCCCATCTTTGCATGAAATGTTCCCTTGGTATCTCCAATTTTCTTAAAGAGATCTCTAGTCTTTCCCCTTCTGTTCTTTTCCTCTATTTCTTTGCGTTGATCGCTGAAGAAGACTTTCTTATCTTTTCTTGCTATTCTTTGGAACTCTGCATTCAGATGCTTATATCTTTCCTTTTCTCCATTAGTATCATGTTCCTTTTCCCAAAAAAGGATGGAATAGATTAAGAGGTAACTGATAACTATAAGGATTATGGTAAATGGAGACTTTAAAAGAATAACAGAAAAATATGACAATCTTCATTGACTACATAAGGATACTTGCTTGACAATTCACTGGTTATAAAATGGCCATTTTAAAACCAGTGTCATGCTGTATCTTCCATGTTATAGTCTCACACATTTTAATGGAACATTGGAATTACAGTAGACTATGTGTGTGTGCTCAGCTGCTCAGTCATTCTGGCTCTTTGCAGAGCTATGGACTGTAGCCCACAAGGATCCTCTGTCCTTGAAATTCTCCAGGCAAGAATATGGGAGTGGGTTGCCATTTCCTACTCCAGGGGATCTTCCTGACCCAGGGATCAAACCTCTATCTCTCATGTCTCCTGCACTGGCAGGAGGATTCTTTACTCCTGGACCACCTGTTGTAAGTTAGAATATCATGCTGTTTGGGACAATGTGGGACAATCACACAGAACTGAACGTTCTGGTATTCTCTTCTCTGCTCACTTTTTGGGCAAGTAGAGCTGAACTTAGCATTTATTACATAAGATCTAATAATGTGTTTTCTATTTTGTTACCTTGTTTGCTTATTGTTTGTTTTTATTGTTTGATTATAAGTGTAAATTTATATATTCATTGAACTGTATTAAAAAGAACTCAGTAGGAACACAAAGGAATTAGATTTTCAGGGGCTTGGGAACAAACAAAAAATTTAACTAGGCCACTGTTCAAACTTTATCAAGCTTGGGAAAACCTAAAAATCACTAATATTTGATTGTTATGGGGTGACTTATGTTAGGGTTCACAGTTCAGCATCAGGAGGTATGTATCTGTGTCATAAAATAATCACAAGTATTTTCTTTCTTTTTGAAAAAACAAACTGAACTCTTCTTTCTCTTCACCAATCTCTCTAGTTTAGGGAAGAGGTCCACCAAGGTTGGTGTGTGGATGAAAATGTTTTAATAACCAACTTCTGTTTTAATTAAGAAATAGGCAAAAACAATAAATAACTCCCTGGGAAATGAATTGACTGGAGCAGGAAGCAGATAAACAAGAATTTGTACTTTTTATTTAAAAATCTATAGTGTTAGTTATAGATGCATAACTAATATTTAAAAGAGATATAGTCAAGGCTATAGTTTTTCCTGTGGTCATGTATGGATGTGAGAGTTGGACTATGAAGAAGGCTGAGCACCGAAGAGTTGATGCTTTTGAACTGTGGTGTTGGAGAAGACTCTTGAGAGTCCCTTGGACTGCAGGAGATCCAACCAGTCCATTCTGAAGGAGATCAGCCCTGGGATTTCTTTGGAAGGAATGATGCTAAAACTGAAGCTCCAGTACTTTGGCCACCTCATGCGAAGCGTTGACTCATTGGAAAAGACCCTGATGCTGGGAGGGAATGGGGGCAGGAGGAGAAGGGGAAGACTGAGGATGAGATGGCTGGATGGCATCACGGACTCGATGGACGTGAGTCTGAGTGAACTCTGGGAGTTGGTGATGGACAGGGAGGCCTGGCGTGCTGCGATTCATGGGGTCGCAAAGAGTCGGACACGACTGAGCGACTGAACTGAACTGAACTGACATTAGCAATTGAGTTTGGAAATCCTTGCATAATATGACCAACTCAATACTAAAATCTTAAAAGGCAAGGATTTTAATGTGTGTGGTTTGGGTTATGTTCTATTTAAGCCTATTACAATTTCAACTTATATTTGAAAATATTAAGTTGCTGTTGAACATCCTCTACCAGCTGTATATTTTATGACTACCTTTTCTTGTCAGCAATACAGAAAATTTACATGTTGACTAAAAAGGAGGAAGGAATATTAACAATTTCTTTCTCTTTAATTAAAAAAATTATAAAGATCATAATTATTCCTGTCCCAGTATATTCCCTGAAGTTTATAGGTAGCTTTCAATTATTTCTTACATGAAATTCTATCTGTTTGTAAGAACATAGAAAAAGAGATTATCTGACATAAGACAATATTGGCAATAGAATGAAATAATGGCTTTTGCCAAAGACACCTGGAATGAGAGGGTAAATAAGTTATATGAGATGAAATGAATTCTACCCGTGCTGTAACATTCAATCTGAATCTATTCTGGATGCTTTGATGAGAAAAGATAAAAGTATTGGATTATTTTATTACATAAATTTAATTTAAAGGAGAGAGTAAGAGCAATAGATTAAGTAAAAATCAAACTTCCACCATTAGCTATAGATGTTGTATAATCTAATTCCCAGATTTTTAAATGAACAGTTCCTGCCCATCCCACCCCACCCCCATTCCCACCCTCACTGCAATATACTTGGAACAATTGTTTGCTCATTCCATTGGTTGGAAGCCAGAAGAAAATTTTGCTACAGTAACTTGGGTTCATTTTTCTTAGAAAGAATACATGCAAATTTGGAGGAACCAAAAAAGCAATATTTTACATATAAAGTAGAGAAAGAAAATAGCAGATTCCATGTCTATGTATGCTGTACACACACACACACACACACACACACACAAGTGCACTTGTACACACATTCACACACCATGTCCTTGAAGCAAATATGTCACAGAGGCCTGATCTTTTCCCTGTAGGAACTTATGGGGCAGCACTGAACTCCTACCTCCTTGGCAGAAGCAGGAAACATACAAGCTTTACTCTGTAAAATGTTTTATATTGTATTCTTACTGTTATTCAGGTAGTTACAATGTATTTTTTTCATTCTTTGCCATCTCAAGACTACTTAAAATAACTAATAAAAGAGAATTAAATAGAATATAAAGCTATCAATTATTTTTCCTCTCAGCATACTAGCCTATCACTTTCCAATAGAAATATCATGCAACCAAGATGTGTAAATTTATATTTATCTAGTAGTTACATTAAAAAAAAAAAACAACTAAATCTAAAAAGAAAAAGGTGAAACATTTTGTAATACATTCTATTTCACTCAAGATAGCCAAAATATTTTCATTTTAGTGTGTTGTCAATATAAAAGTAACTAATGAAATAGTTTTAATTTTGTTATTGTCTTCAAATCCACTTACATAGTACCCTTACAAGGTATTTCTCTTTGCTCTAGCTTTGTTCCAAATGCTCTGTAGCCACATGAGGTGTGGTTGGATGAAAAGTACTTCTGATTCTCAGTCTCTACCCTTCCCAGTGTTGTGCCTAAACTCCTGACTCTTATTTCCAATTGCTATTAATCATTTCCAACTACATATAATATATTGGGGCTGACCGTACTGTTTTTATCTTCTAATCACATTGCTTCACTACATAGAGTCTCTTATCTTGGTCAAAGCATTTCTACCCACACTCCTAACTGTTCAAATTAGAAATATAAAGGATATCCTCTATTTTTCCTTCTCATTCATTCATCTTCAATGGAATAAAATATAAAACATCCCAAGTTTGCACCCTTTTGGTTTCCTCACTGTCTCAACTTTATTCCAACTGTAAACATAATGTGCCTGGGTTATGAAGGACTTCTTAACTCATTGCTCTACCATCCATCACTTCTCTTACTTCAAACCACTCCATATGTCGAAGGGTAACTGGTCTCTTGAGCATGTGGGCTGATTCTTTTTTTTAAATCTTTACTTACTTTTGGCTGCACAAGGACTTAGTTGTGACACTTAGAATCTTCGCTGCTGCATGTGAAATTTTTTCTTGCAGTGTGGGTACAATAGTTGTGGGGCAGGGGATTAGTTGCCCCAAGCCATGTGGGATTTTGGGGATCTCAGTTACCTGACTAGGGACTGAGCCTGTGTTTCTTGCATTGCAAGGCAGATTCTTAACCCCTGGACCACCAGGGAAGTCCTTTGTACAGATTCTTTTGGCTTTATTTTAAAAATAATACATTGCATTTCTCCACATACTAATTGTTAGATACACAGCAGCAAAAAAGACACACTGTCTTCCTATTCTCAAGGAGCTTTAAGTGCAGTGCCTGTGAGATGCCCACTTGGAAAGACAAAAGAAAATGTTTTAAAATGTGACCCTATATGACACAATCGGTTTTCCCTGAGCAAGTAAACATACAAACAGTAAGCCAAAGAAAAATCATCTTTAGGGATCTAAGACCTTCAAAAATTAGTTTCATCAGAATCATTGGAAGGCTAGTCAAGGTTTATTTTGTTTCCCCTTAGGAGCTAATAAGCACTCTAGTTTATCCCTATATAAAGTAAGTCTCTCTGTAAAGGAAGAGAGATGGTTCTAAGTTTAAACAGAGTGTTAAACACAATTTCTGATTATATTTCACTAATGAATTATAATAGTATTAATCTCTTGGTCTCTTTTATCTTAGCTGTTTACTTATTTCGTTCCCTCATTTCTGCCTACTTCTAATTCCAATTCATTGGATTGTTTCTTCCCTATTTTCATTTGTATGGAAATCTGCAGAAAATTTCTTTGAGACTATGAGAAATAGGACATCTCTTTAAGGATACATTTCCCCTCTATAAAATCCTAACACACCATACTGCAAACTTGGATAATTGTGAAGACATTCTGAGTTATGGAGCTTTGAGTTCCTTCACTGGATTCTTGGTCTGGCTAGAGTGCAAGGAAATGAAGAGTATGGAGGACTGTGCAGAAAGTGTGATAGGACAAACCATCAATCACATGGTCTGTGAGATAGTTTCTTGGATACCAAAGAAGAAAAAGAAAGGGATTTTGCCTATAAAGCTACATTTCTTCTGTTCAAGGAAGTGTGTATTTTGATCCTCACTGTGTAAATGAAGACAAGAGGTGTTAAGAAGCTTGACCAATATCACAGAGCTAATAAGAGGAAGAGAGAGAATCCAAATATAAATAATCTGACTTGAAAACCATTTAGCTTTCTATAGTTTTTTTTTTTTTTTTTTCTGGCTGATTGTTTTTTTCTTAGACTTTTCCAAAGTAATGCAGAGGCAGTGGTTGCCTTACTAATATTTCATTACTCATTGTAGTAATTTATTTGATTGATAAATTTGAAAGAAACACCAAGCATGTTTGACTCAGTCCCTTAATCTATTTAGAACAATCTGTGTTCAGAATGTTCTGGTTCATCTTTCTGCTGTATGGAAAGTGCCTGCCTACTCAGGGCTACATTAGAGTTCTGCCTTAGGCTCATTTTGGGGAGTTATTTAGAGTGTGAATACTAGAAAGACTTGACTGTGGAGCCAAGCCAAACACCCAACAAAACTTTTCACTAATATAACATATCTTGATCTCGTTCCATCTCGATCCTTTCTCTCTAATGGTTTTAAACTTCAGAGGACAAGAATGGCATATAGCTTGGCTTAAATCAATCTACTATTTCATTTAATTTTTTAAAGCAATAACTTAGCATGTAAAATTAAAAGTCAACGTATGTCAAAGGTGACTAAACCCCTCCCAGAAGAATGCATAGACGTTACAAAATTCCAAGACAATTAAAACAATATATTGTATAACACTTAACAATTTCATTCTTAATCATTCTGTTTAACTTCAGTTATAACCAGTGATAGAACAGTACCTTCAAATAGGTGGTATGTAACCTAAATCATCCCAAGAATAGTTTTGTCTTTGCTTAGAATGTGTAGAAGCTTGACACTGCCAGGTGACCTGGTGACCAACACAGATACTCATAGGAGAGGGGAACAAACTTGAAGAGGTCAGACTACGCAAAGAGAAATGAGGACAAAGACCTCCTGAGCCTTGGTCCAGTTTTTATTATTTCATTTTTGAGAGTAAACATATTCTTCATTATGAGTAACTTAATTCACTGCAGTAAAGAAAAGTACTTCAATATATACTCAATAACAGAGGGTTGATATTTCACTTCAGTTAATCCATGATGTGAATCTAAGTGAAATTAATGAGGACCTGATTTTAGATTATATTTTCTAAAGGGATTTTTCAAATGAATATTTTTCCATACTGGAAAAAAATTAAAGAAGCTCAAGTAACATGCTCTGGGCCATAACAACAGTATAAGTACAAACAACAAGCAAGAAAATAAGCTAACAGTCCCTCTCTACAACTTATAAGTACAACATAATAAAATTCATTATAATAGCATTCTAGCTTTGTCATAAAACCATAACAAACCATAGTTATTAAATGAAAAATAGAGTACCTAATATTTTGCCTAGTAAAACTATAGTAAATTGGACCTAGTAATAGCAACACTATAATGATCACACTGAAATACAGCAGCGAGTTACAATCTGTATATTTACTATGCTATTATAATAATTATAGTTCTACCATAGATTTCTTTTATACAAAAGCTAAATTTACTCTAGTAATTGCATTCTCTTTCTCTTATATGTAATTATAAGACTGTAAAAGATTAACTTTTGATTGGAAATACGAAAGCTTCAAATTTGGGTTTTTTTTTGCCATTATTAAATGATTTGAAATTAGGAAAAATTAAAGGAGAAAAACACAGTTTTTTTTCCCAGAACAAACATATCTGCTGGGTAAGACCAGTAAAACATCAAAATCAAAAGGTAAGTTATGAAAATTTAATCATTAAAAATGTTATCTTAATATGTAGAATCCAGAATAACCTGAAATAACTGAACTGAAAAGAAGCTTTTGAACCTATTCTATGTCATCTCTAAGAAATGTCTCTTCATCTCTTCCTTGGGTGGTGACAGGGACCAATGCATTTAAACTCTGATTTCTGCTTGAGTCCTCAGAAAAGGGTAAGAACTCAACAAGAATTTCTAAGGAAAAATGATACAAAGGGGCTCATTGAATCTCATCAGAGGATGCAATAGTTGAAAAGCATTGAACCTAGGAAGAAATCAAGACAGTTTCTTGGCTAAGAACAACCTTAACTAATTAGCTATAGACCTTTCCTATGAGTGCTGTGCTGTGCTTAGTCACTCAATCATGTCCGACTCACTGTGACCACAGGAACTGTAGCCCCCCAGATTCCTTGTCCAGGCAAGAATACTGGAGTGAGTAGCCTATCCATTCTCCAAGGGATCTTCCTCACCCAGGAATTGAACTGGGGTCTCCTGCATGGCAGATGGATTCTTTACCAGCTGAGCTACCAATGAAGCCCCTTCCTATAAGTATTCAGGTCTAAAAATATTTAATTAAAATTTTTATAGAAACTTCAGCACCCATGGGAAATCATTTCTCCTTCTCGGCCATTTGCTTCTGCCTGTTCATACACTGGAGCTACCATGCTGGGACAGAGTCTGGCTATATTTACACCAAAACTGTTTCCAATTCCTGGACACAGAATTAAATACATTCCCGAGCCTATTTTTAATTAGGCCGGGTTGTATGACTCTGTTCTGTCCTAGACAGTCACCCTCTTGAGATCCTCTTTGTGATCTCACTCCTACATTTGGTTGGGATGGTAGCACCGCAAATGAAAGGAACCTGAGTCCCTGTGTCTCCTCTTGTACGAGAGCTTCCCAACCCACGTGGGCTGTAAGATGGGTAAGCAATTATTCTTTATTGTATTCAGCCATTGAGACTTGAGGTTTTTGTTACAACACTTGACCTTCCCTGTTATTGGGAGCCCAAGTTCCAGGGCCTCTCTCTACTTTGCTTTAACACTATGTGTTGAAGCTGCCAGAGAACATAACTTCAACTGTATTATTTTTTCTTTCTCCCCTCCTTCACTTTCTTTGTCCTTCCTTCCTTCCTTTTTTCTTCTTCCCTGCCAATCCAAGTGGGTAGGTAGAAGGCTATTTCTCTCCCATACCCTTTATTTCCTTGTCCTTCCTTTCTTCAACTTTCAGAATCATCTCTTTGCTTGTGTTTTGAATTATATTTAGAATAATATTATAAATGCAAATGTGTAATGTTTTGACTGTAACCTCCTAAGAACCTCTGCTGAATATCTATACAAAAACTAGCACAGAAACTCAAGCAATAAAAGGATTATGTATAAACTGTCTAAATAGCTTAAGGATGTATCACAACAGTGAATTTCCTGTTATTTAACATTACTTAAAGTAAAGTAGAAAAACACCAGTGATTTTAATTTTGAGCTCTACAATTCCTAAGGCAGAGAAGGAATTATGTTTTTGTCATGTTTAAGGGTTTTTTCCCTGCAATTTCCTGCCTATTGCTTATTTTCAGATCTTGCATTGTGTTGCCTCCTTCCACCCAGCTTCTTGTATACACCTCTGCCATTCGTTTCCAGATTTCTCTCACTCCTTTCAGGAGAATCGAAAATCCAGCTTAACAACCCCACAATCACTGCTATATTTTATATGAATTTTTTCAGAATATTTCCCAAATTGAAATGGATCACCTTATTCTCTTCTCATTGTGTTTGTTTTCTTAAATTGAATCCATCTTACTGTTCCGCTCACTGCCTGTTACAGGGCATTATCCAGAGCATGCAAATATCTGTCAGGGTGCTTCTGTCTTTAGTAAATTTCTCTCTCTAAAAAAAAAAAATGAGAGAAGAAAAACAATATAGCCTCAAGTGCCATTTGTGCATTCTAGGTCGCTTCAGTCGTGTCCAACTCTTTGTGGCCCTATGGACTGTAGCCCGCTAGGCTCCTCTCTTTGTGGGATTCTCTAGGCAAGAATACTGGAGAGGGTTGCCGTATGTATGTGACTGAGCTTATCATGTTTTTAATCGTTTAGAAGGAAACAATTTATATAGAAATTGTCAACAAGTTTTGCTCTAAATGAAATTTGAGTTTTGTTTGTTATACATGAGATAAAGGGCCTTCCAGGGTGGCTCAGAGGTAAAGAGTCCACCTGCCAATGCAGGGGATATAGGAGACATGGGTTTGATCCATGAATTGGGAAGGTTCCCTGGAGGAGGAAATGGCAACCCACTTCAGTATTCTTGCCATGGACAGAAGACTCTGGTGGGCTATAGTTCATGGGGTCACAAAAGAGTCAGACATGACTTCTTGATTGAGCACACAGGCAACATGAGATAGTCTGGTTCATTTGTTTGGAATGCAGGCAGCATGGAAGCACTTGGTTGCTCCTGATCTGGTGCTTCAGGTTGGAGAGGCTCAAACAGAATTGCTGAGTCTGATGCAAGAACCTCAGTTCTCTCCTCTCCACCAATGGCAAACATTCAGGGTCCTCCCAGAGTGGCCCCTGAGAGTGAATCCTTTACACTGTGTTAAGATCAGAATAAAACTTGAGTTAAAAATCTACTTTCCATCTGTTATGAGATTACTGAACATGGATTTGAAGGTCCAGAAGGCCTATGTTCAACTCTCTGCCACTAACTTGTTCTCAATCAAGAGGACATTTTGGCACTGTTACTTAGGGTGTTGAGGTGACAGTTGGTCTCTAGAAGTGAGCCCAGAAAATGGTATGAGGCTAGCACCCAAATTCCCCCCTGTTTTGCACAGTCCGCTGTTGGGTTGGAACAGAGGGTTTCCTCAGAGGGAAAAGTCATGGTTGGCTCAAACATTTGCCTTTTCATGCATCTAAAGCCTCGACAACTTCCCTTTATCAAATCTGCCTGGACTTTTTAGCTTTTTGAAAATACAATTCAAAATGCAAAAAGGATTCTGCACTGAAATGCTGACTTTCACTCACGCTTAGACAGAAGAATAGCCAGGACATGGATGGAAGAGTGGCTACACTTATGACCAGGGAATCTATACCTGCCCTTCTTGCAAAAGCAACCACTGCTCTTTGGGGCACTTTTCCTGCTATTGTGTGTGCATGCACACACACACACACACACACACACACACACTCTCAGCCCTGGGCATCCTGAAATATATGTCAATCATACAATGTGTCAATTTAACAGTGTCCTGTGCATGATTAGGTACAACATACAAGCTAGTTCTCTTGTCTTTCTAGTTGTTTCTACTCTTGATCACTCTTTCTGGATATGTTTATTGTTTATTGTTCTTCCAATCACTTTACACTTTATCAAAGGGATGGGTGTGTCGTTCAAACATGATTCAGATGAATTTCACCCACAGAGGGTAGTTGAAACGCTAGGCAGTCTTGGATTTAGGAATGGAGATCTCAGATTAACAGGAAGAAGACTGTTAGGGAACTTCTTTCAATATTTTTTCTTAGCTATGTAAATGCAAGTTGGTAAATAGCTACCCTTGGTATCGAAAGGACAATGGAATGAGAATGTTCACGAATTCTTTTGTTTGCTTTTAGAATTTCATTCAAAAATCTCTCTCCCCTACAGACAGATTAAGTGTGGCATTGATGTATATACACTACCATGTGTAAAATGGCTAGCTAGTGGGAAGCTGCTGTAATATAGGTCAGTGCTCTGTGATGACCTAGAGAGGTGGGGTGGTGGGGGAAGGAGGCTCGAGAGGGAGGGAATATATGTATATTTAAGGCTGATTCATGTTGCTGTACAGCAGAAACTAACACAACACTGTAAAGCAATTATCCCCCAATTAAAAATTTAAAAATCTCCCTTCCTAGAGAAGTAGGGGGCCTATAACCAATTTACAAAGGATACTCAGGAGTCTTCAAATCTAAGGAGACCCACTGGCATAATGTGGATGCTGCACATCAGGACCAAAGGAAGGGAAGCACAACAATACTCCTACAATTAAATTATCTGGAGGAAAGGAAGAGTCTGGGTTAGCATCTGCTCACTCTACAAGGGATTAAGTGCTCATTAGACAGAGATTGTGTGTGTTTATATGCTTTCCATGGCACATGACAGATTCTGGAAGCTTCTACTGACCCAGCAATGCTGGCACAGTGGTTGGAGCTTGGGGAACGATGGCCAAGCCCATGGGCATGTAATGGAGAGAGCTGGAATGTGGGCATCAGTGCAGCTGGCAGGGATCTGAGCATCGTGGGCAACCTGGCAGAGCAAACCCAAGCCTCTCACACACTGGGGTCTCCCAAAGTGACTCCACGTGGCAGCAACAGGCAACGGCAGGGCTGCAATTCCAGATTCCCCTCGAGCACCTTATTCAAGGCAGTACTGGCTCTGCTTCAGGAGTGAGAGCACAAGGGTTTTTGAGCCCTTGTCCTGCAGGGACTTCAAGAGGAATGTCTAGGATTTCATGGCTTATGTGATGATGTCCAAGAAAGTAATTGAAAAAAATTAAGATGAATATTTATAAACTGAACCGGTGAAGCAAGACACTGCAGATGTTTCCATATGCGATGTCATCTACTCTCTTCCCTGTTTCCCGCTCTGTAACACAGAAAACAGAAGAAGCTAATACACGCTTCCATAAATATCAAGAATCTTATTTACTATAGTCAGTAAAAGAGAAGCTGAAGAAACCACTTCAAACTGAAATGTGTAAATGAGGATTCAGAGCTATGAATATAGGGAGCTATAAAATTTATCATGACAGGCAATGAACACTCTATATAATAATGTGGATAATTGGATCCAATCTGCAGTGGTTAAGCACTGATTCTACACAAGACACTACATCTGAGATTTTGACCTTGAGATGTGGTATATAAGTACAAACAGTATGACTCAGGAGTCCAGCCGCCTGATGCCTATTACAGGTCTGCATCTCACTACCTTTGTGCCTTAATGTCTCTGTCCTCAGTGTCATATAGAAAGTCAGGGTTAATAACAGGCCCCATCATACCATCTTTATTTTTTACTTTTAATTTTATATTGGAGTATCAGTTAAGTTCAGTCTCTCAGTCATGTCTGACTCTTTGTGACCCCACGAACTGCAGCATGCCAGGCTTCCCTGTCCATCACCAACTCCCAGAGCTTACTCAAACTCATGTCCATCGAGTTGATGATGCCACCCAACCATCTCATCCTCTGTCATCCTCTTCTCCCACCTTCAATCATTTGTAGGATGAGGGTCTTTTCAAATAAGTCAGTTCTTCTCATCAGGTGACCAAAGTATTAGAGTTACAGCTTCAGTATCAGTCCTTCAAATGAATATTTAGGGCTGATTTCCTTTAGGATGGACTGGTTTAATCTCCTTGCTGTCCAAGGTGCTCTCAAGAGTCTTCTCCAACACCACAGTTCAAAAGCATCAATCCTTCAGTGCTCAGCTTTCTTCATAGTCCAACTCTCAAATCCATACATGACTACTGGAAAAACCAAAGCTTTGACTAGATGGACCTTGTTGGCAAAGTAACGTTTTTGCTTTTTAATATGCTGTCTAGGTTGGTCATAACTTTCCTTCCAAAGAGTAAGCATCTTTTAATTTCATGGCTGCAATCACCATCTGCAGTGATTTTGGAGCCTGAATAAATAAAGTCTGTCACTGTTTCATTGTTTCCCCATCTGTTTGCCATGAAGTGATGGGACCAGATGCCATGATCTTAGTTTTCTGAATTTTGAGCTTTTAAGTCAACTTTTTCGCTCTCCTCTTTCACTTTCATCAAGAGGCTCTTTATTCCAAGAGCCTTCTTCACTTTCTGCCATAAGGGTGGTGTCATCTGCATATCTGAGGTGATTGATATTTCTCATGGCAATCTTGATTCCAGCTTGTGTTCCTCCAGTCCAGCATTTCTCACGATGTACTCTGTATATAAGTTAAATTTAAATAAGCAAGGTGACAATATACAGCTTTGACATACTCCTTTTCCGATTTGGACCAGTCTGTTGTTCCATGTCCAGTTCTAACTGTTGCTTCTTGACCTGCATACAGATTTCTCAGGAGGCAGGTCAGGTGGTCTGATATTCCCATCTCTTGAAGAATTTTCCACAGTTTGTTGTGATCCACACAGTCAAACACTTTGGCATAGTCAATAAGCAGAAATAGATGCTTTTCTGGAACTCTCTTGCTTTTTCAATGATCCAGCAGATGTTGGCAATTTGATCTTTGGTGCCTCTGCCTTTTCTAAATCCATCTGGAACATCTAGACATTCACAGTTCACATACTGGCTTGGAGAATTTTGAGTATTACTTTGCTAGTGTGTGAGATGAATGCAGTTATGTGGTAGTTTGAGCATTATTTGGCATTGCCTTTCTTTGAGATTGGAATGAAAATTGACCTTTTCCAGTCTTGCGGTCACTGTTGAATTTTCCAAACTTGCTGGCATATTGAGTGCAGCACTTTCACAGCATCATCTTTTAGGATTTGAGTTGCTGACGAAACTCCAAATAGTTAAAGCTATGGTTTTTCCAGTAGTCACGCGTGGATGTGAGAGTTGGACCATAAAGAAGGCTGAGTGCCAAAGAACTGATGCTTTTGAACTGTGGTGTTGGAGAAGACTCTTGAGAGTCCTTTGGAGCACAAGGAGATCAAACCAGTGAATCCTGAAGGAAATCAGTCCTGAATATTCATTGGAAGGACTGATGCTGAAGTTCCAATGCTTTGGCCACCTGATGTGAAGAGCTGACTCACTGGAAAAGACCGTGATGCTGGGAAAGATTTAAGGCAAAAGGA
The DNA here is from genome assembly GCA_006408695.1 of Aepyceros melampus. Lineage (NCBI taxonomy): Eukaryota > Metazoa > Chordata > Mammalia > Artiodactyla > Bovidae > Aepyceros > Aepyceros melampus. The sequence goes on from SJXQ01007511.1 coordinate 21,676, forward strand.
GAAGCGACCAGCAGAGGATGAGATGGTTAGATGGCATCACCAACTCAATGGATATGAATCTGAGCAAATGCCAGGAGAGAGCAAAGAACAAGGGAGCCTGGCATGCTGCAGGCCATGGGGTCACAAAGTGCTGGACACTACCTAGCGATGGAGCAGCAACAGTAACAGTAGTTGATTAACAGTGCTATAGCACGGGAAACTATTCAGTATTATGTAACAACTTAAAACTTGATGAGGGAATTGAACGACTATCTAACTTAAAGCTCTTAAACAGTGCCTGGCACATCATAATAATTAAGTATTAGTATCATTATTATTGTCATAGTTGTTATTACTAGTAGTTATGCCAATAGTGTTATGTTACTTGAATAAGAAAGCAACATTAGACCCTAACTCCAAAGATGTACACCCGTGGCGGATTCATGTCAATGTATGGCAAAACCAATACAGTACTGTAAAGTTAAAAAAAATTTTTTAATTAAAAAAAAATTAAGTAATTGTAGACCGAGCAGATAATGAAGAAAGGAGACAGGGGAAAAAATCAAAAGGAGACAAATAATTGAAAATACCCAGGACCGTTATTTGGGGCAATTGGGAGGAGAGCATTTTTCGAGCTGCTGCTGCTGCTACTAAGTCACTTCAGTCGTGTCCGACTCTGTGCGACCCCATAGATGGCAGCCTACCAGGCTCCACCATCCCTGGGATTCTCCAGGCAAGAACACTGGAGTGGGTTGCCATTTCCTTCTCCAATGCATGAAAGTGAAAAGTGAAAGTGAAGTCATTCAGTCATGTCCGACTCTTAGCAACCCCATGGACTGCAGCCCACCAGGCTCCTCCATCCATGGAATTTTCCAGGCAGGAGTACTGGAGTGGGATGCCATTGCCTTCTCCATTTTTCAAGCAGTTTTATCCATTTAAGTTAGTATACCAAATAAATTCTTGGACTGATACATCAAAAAATAACTTTGTAGAGCAGAAGCCTAGACTTCGTTGGGTCTCTAGAGAACTTCCCTCCCATGGTAATAATGCCTTCACTGGTGTTCAAGTATGAACTATCCATCCAATAACACACTTCCCATTCCACTGCAGCCACAGGGCCAGGAAGGAAGTTAGCTTACTGCCACCAGTTGTTAATTTCTGAGTGAGATGATAATTAGTAATAATTACCACACTTCAAAGAAATTAAAAATAGTATAGTATACTCTCTTGATGGTATTCAGTAGGCATGGCCTCCAGTCTGAACTCAAGAAGAACTTCAGTTGCAGAAATACACTGAAAAGCTAGAAGGAGTGCTGATTAGTCTGTGGCTTCCTAGGGGGGCTCAGATAGTAGAGTCTGCCTGCAATGCAGAAGACCTGGGTCTGATCCCTGGGTCAGGAAGATCCCCTAGAGAAGGAAATGGCAACCCACCCCAGTATTCTTGCCTGGGAAATCCCAAGGACAGAGGAGTCTGACAGACCCCAGTCAAAGGGGTCACAAAAGAGCCTGACACAATTCAGCAATTAAACAAGTCTTTGGTATTACCTTCCACTTTGGATTCATTCTCTTCTATGCAATGACTTCAGTCAAAAGTTATAGTGCAAAAAGTGGGTTGCAGATACTCTTTTGGACATAAATGCAAAACAGAGAAAAAATACTTTTTCTAGAAGATAGAGAAGCACATGTTTTTAGGAGAAAGAATATTTTCAAGTTGTGTCTATACAGATAGCATATAAGGGCACTAATTTAGTTGTTTTCAGTAGCTATTATCAAACAACAGATTTGGCACAGGTTTTTCTCTCAAGTGAGCTATTTATTCCTTTTTTTTTTTTTTGGTGTATGAGGAAAAAAGTTCCAATGTCAAAACACTTGCTGGTTCAAAAACAAATTCATTACCTGATTTTAATTTTTTGCAATAGCATATCAAAAACTCCTACAGAGAGTTAGTGTATCTGAATTCAAGAGAAACCAAAAGGTGAGTAATGATCCTCCCACGTTCAGAATTCAGAGATTAGTTAATGAATCGTGACTCTCTGGGTGGCTCAGAAACCCTAAAATTGGGTCCATTTTTCTTTTTTGATTTTTCAGTTGGCTCCATCTGCTAATTCTAAATTTTTACTTTTATTTGGGGGTGGTAGGGAGAGGTAGTTTTCCAATAACCTTTCAATGACAAAAAAGAAACTGGTTTGCAGCTTTGGAAAAACTAGAGCTTCAAATTAGTAACTATATCTAACATCAGCAGCTATGATTAGAAACAAACTCCTGCCAAGATGACCAATGGTTTCAACAAAGAGAGGGAAGCAGAGGCACACACAAAGAAAGCAAAACTCCTGCAAGAGAAGGGGAAGGTCCTGACGATGCTGAAGAAAATGATCTTGCAATACTAGGACTTCAACATATGGGGAATAACATTTATCATATTTATACTGTACACATACAACTGGCAACAGGGTTAGTGGACTGTTTAGTTAGAGTTAGGGGACATGTTTCTGACTTAATGGTAAAATGTGATTTAATACATGAATATCACAGGGTCTTCTGCTGGGAGCTCCATTAGGCAAGTCACCACATTCTGGGACATATATTGGGATAAATTAACACTGACTGTGAGAAAACACATACCACTCTCCTTTGTTTTTTTACCATATTTATTTTAATTGGAAGCTAATTACTTTACAATATTGTAAAATTTTACAATCATGTAAAATTGTTTTTGCATGAATCATTGGCATGAATCAGCCATGGGCATACATATGTCCCCCATCCTGAACCCCCCTCCCACCTCCCTCCCCATCATCTCAGTGCACTGGCCCTGAGCACCCTGCCTCACGCATCGAACCTAGACTGGCGATCTATTTCATATATGGTAATATACATGTTTTAATGCTATTCTCTCAAATAATCCCACCCTCGCCTTCTCCTACAGAGTCCAAAAGTCTGTTCTTTACAACCATGTCTCTTTTGCTGTCTTGCATATAGGGTCATTGTTACCATCTTTCTGAATTCCGTATATATACATTAGTGTACTGTATTGGTGTTTTTCTTTCTGACTCACTTCACTGTGTATAATAGGCTCCAGTTTCATACACCTCATTAGAATTGATTCAAATGCATTCTTTTTAATAGCTGAGTAATATTCCGTTGTGTATACGTACCACAGCTTTCTTATCCATTCATCTGCCAATGGACATCTAGGTTGCTTCCATGTCCTAGCTATTGTAAACAGTGCTGCGATGAACATTGGGGTACACGTGTCTCTTTCAATTCTGGTTTCCTCAGTGTATATGCCCAGCAGTGGGATTACTGGGTCATATGCAGTTCTATTTCCAGTTTTTTAAGGAATCTCCACACTGTTCTTCATAGTGGCTGAACTAGTTTGCATTCCCACAAATGTAAGAGGGTTCCCTTTTCTCTGCACACTCTCCAGCATTTATTGTTTGTAGACTTTTTGATAGCGGCCATTCTGACCTGCGTTGAGATGATACCTCATTGTGGTTTTGGTTTGCATGTCTCTGATAATGAGTGATGTTGAGCTCCTTTTGTTTTTTGAAACAATTTCTTAATTCTGATTATAGAAAGTCAGGTATTTGGAGAAAATCTAGAGCTTACAGAAAAGAATAAGAAATCAAACATAATTTCACTATCCAGAAACCTTTGCTAATATTTCACCTTTTTGTCTGTCTGGCACCTGTATTTCTGCATGAATATGATTAATATTGCAATAAAGAAAAGCATTTTGATTTCTTTTAAAACTATATATATTTATATATATTTAAAAACCTTTAAAATATAGTTTATTTATAATAAATAAACTATATTTTAAAGTATAGTTTATTTATAATATTGTATTAGTATATAAAGGTTATATATATATATAAAGGTTATATATATATAAAGGTTATATATATATATATATATAAAGGTTACATATATATGTATATAAAGGTTATGTATATAGGCTTCCCAAGTGGCTCAGTGGCAAAGAATGCACTGCCAATCCTGCCTGCAAACGCAAGACATGCAGCAGACTTAGACTTGATCCTTGGGTCGGGAAGATCCTCTAGAAGAAGAAATAGCAAGCTACTCCAGTATTCTTGGGAAATCCTATAGACAGAAGAGCCTGGTGAGTTACAGTCTATGAGGTTGCAAAGAGTAGGACATGACTAGCAACTAAGCATGTATATATACATACGTATATATATATAAAATCATATTCTTTTCCATTATGCTTTATTGCAGGATATTGAATCTAGTTCACCATGCTATATGGTAAGACATTGTTGTTTATCTGTTTAAACCTATATTTTAATATATAGAAGTCATAGATGTTCATTGAGAAAATTGAGAAAATGTGGAGGAAATTTCAAAAAAGAAAAAAAAAAAACACTCATATTCTACTATCCGTATCCTTGGGTATGTGGCTCCAGATTGCTTTTTCTTTATACATATATTTGTTAATATTTTAACTTACTCATTTTATTCAACAATACGCCAAGGACACCTTATCAAGTCCCTATAACATGCCTTTTAACGGCTGAATTAACATTCCACTGAATGGCTGTACCATGGCTTAGCCAACATATTGTAGGATATTTGAGTTACATAAATGGTCATTTTTAACACTGTTTAAGCAATAGGTTTTTTGTTCTATTATTTTGTAAACTGAGGGCTGTGAGAGTGCTTGAGAGTAATATTTGATAGGAATACATAACTAGTCTGCAACTAGAGATCCATTATGATGTTTGCATCTAAGTGTCAACAATACTAAAGCTGGAGAACTGCCATTGATGGAATTATTAACAGGAGAACTTAGCAAAAGAAGCCTGACAAGATGGCAGAGTTTTGATCCTGAGTAGCCAATCTTGGCCCAAACAGAAACGTCTGTACCGATCCCAGCACTTTTATTTACCAAATTACCAAAGAGGACTCCTTGGCATTTTATAACCAAACATCATTTCACACTGTCAATATGCAAACTCATAATAATTATTGGAATTAATTACTCTTTACAGCAACTGCATGAAACAGCTTTCTGTTTCCAAGTTCTGTAAATGGAAAAAAATAGAGATATATAAACAGTATGAGCTTCATAAAACAACAGAGGCTATCATGAGCAAAACAAAACAGAAGTCCTTACTTTTTTCCTTGTTTCCCATTTAGAAAAGAATTAAACTCAAGAAACTTCAGTTAAGAATATTTTCTTGAATAAGACCTATTCATTCCTCATGTAGATCTGAAGCTACAGACCCTTAGAGAGAAGCTTATGCTTCTCAAAAGCATCTATATGGTCAGGGCTTCAACCTGAACAACTTATTTGATCATGCATATGCAAATATTCAGAGAAGGCAATGGCACCCACCCCAGTACTCTTGCCTGGAGAAGCCCATGGACAGAGGAGCCTGGTGGGCTGCAGTCCATGGGGTCGCACAGAGTCGGTCACGACTGAAGTGACTTAGCAGTAGCAGTAGCATGCAAATATTAGTTCATTTGAACTGTAATCGTCAATCTGGTCATTAGTGATGATGAGATAAAACCTCAAAGAAAGAGGATGTGTGCATGTTTATGTAAGTGTAGAGTATACAATTTTTATCTTTTATTGCATTTTTTGATTAAGCCATTCAATATTTTTGAATAAGTAAACCAAAACATTAGTTAAATATAACAGTATTATCAAATGGTCATATGTGTTGATTAGGGAAAGTCCCAGTGATAAGAACTGCTAATGCAAATATAGATATCTGCTGTATGGGTGCAGTATAATTGCTTTTTCCACCATAAGTATGCATATATCTTTTTGTCTGAAGGAAAAATGCTGATCTATCTATACTATAATGTTACTGCAGACATTACCAAATGTCTCATTCCCAGAAATCCAACAAACAGACAAACCCCCAGTTCTTCTCCAAAGAAATCCTGCTGGAAAATACTGCTAATCATGACCATTTCAGTAAACCAAACAACTAGTAAATAAATTTAGAAAAAAAAAAAACCTTTTTCTTTGATCCAAGTCATCAGTAAACTCAATCAGAATAATTGAACTCAGATCACAAAATAGGAAACACTCTAAGACTCTTCAGAGGTTTTCCAGGACAGAAACAATTTTGTTTTCAAGGCACACAATGCAGTGGAAGAGAAATTGTAAAAATATCCTCCCAACAACAGTGCTCAACTAAAAATAAGCAGCAGAGATGCAGCCATGTGGAAGACTTTCTACCTTACAAATCCCTAAGGATTTGAATAAGAAAGCTTAGACTAATAGCTGTGTGTGGTTCAGCGGGAGAAAACAGCCCTTCAGGAAAACTGTGTGTCTGGGTTAGGATGTGTCCAGTCAACTTATTATGCCCGTCCTCTCTCAGAGAAACAGAATTCTTGAGCTATAAAAGAATAAAGAGAGCTAGATACATTTCTGTGTGGCGCTGAAAATGTGAATTTTTCTTTGTTCTTAATATATAGAAACTGGGTACTGCTAACAGTGCATGGGCTCCGGAAGAAAATGAACTGGGTTTCAATCCCAGCATATCAGTGTGTGACCTTGGGCTAGCAACTGAATGTCACCTTTCTTTCTTGTAAAGTAGAGATAATAATACCTGCCCATCTCTCAGGGCAAGATATAAGCAGTAAATTGCCCACTGAGGGGGGCAAAAACAGCTTATCATAGTACCAAGCACCTGCTAGATACCCCACAAATGTTTGTTTTATTTTTTCCTTTTTAAAATTCTCAACTCTAAATACTAACACTTGAGTGTCTATATAAAAGATAATTTAGGATTAGGTATTTCTTTTTTGGCTGCACCATGCATCATGCAGAATGCTAGTTCCCAGACCAGGAATTGAACCCATATTCCCTGCACAGGGCGCATAGAGTCTTAACCACTAGACCACCAGCGAAGTCCTGGACTTCACCAGTGTGCGTTAAGTGTATGCTAAGTCACTTCAGTCCTGCCCAATTCTTCATGACCCCATGGACTGTAGCCCACTAGACTCCTCTGTTTATGGAACTCTCCAGGCAAGAATACTGGAGTGGGTAGTCATGCCCTTCTCCAGGAGATCTTCCCGACCCAGGGACTGAAGCCAGGTCTCCTGCATTGCAGGCAGATTCTTTACCAGCTGAGCCACCAGGGAAGCCACTCCATAGGAGGCTCTCAATAAATATTTGCTGAAATAAAGAATACATGCCTTATATGTGTGCTTTATTTAAAGCTGCTTCCATTATTTCTTGCTGAAACCACTGGCAACAACCACCAACTATTTGTAAACAAATATGTACATGAATAGATAATATCATAATATATACTTTTACAGCTCCCCATAAGATTAATAGTACTCTGAGTGTAATCAACATTTAATCAATATTTGTTAAATGTGTTCTGACTCTTTGCAATCCCATGGACTCTACAGTCCTAGACTTCTCCAGGCCAGAATACTGGAGTGGATAGCCTTTCCTTTACTCCAGGGGATCTTCCCAACCCAGAGATCGAACCCAGGTCTCCCACATCGCAGGCAGATTCTTTACCAGCTGAGCCACAAGGGAAGCCCAAGAATACTGGAGTGAGTAGCCTATCCGTTCTCCAGCAGATCTTTCCGACCCAGGAATCAAACCAGGGTCTCCTGCATTGCAGGTGGATTCTTGACCAACTGAGCTATCAGGGAAACCCAAATGTGTTACAAACTGCTTATTCAGCCAATATATATGCATGAGTATATCTTCAGCTGCCAGAAAGGTATTATTTCTCATTTTTGTGCAGAGAAATGACTGCCTTGTGTGGAGATAAAATATCATAGTCATGTAATGCTTAGTAACATATATTCATAATTTACCATAATAACTACTGGAAAAGTCTTGTAAAAAGCAATAATCTGTGATTGAGTTGTCATTCATACATGTACAAACAAATATAATGTCAATAAATGTTTAGGTGTGTTAGGCATGCATATGTGTACATGCTTGTTAAGTGGATCCTGGCTGTCTATTTGTTGAATAATTCATTAATATATTCACATATGTGTATATAAAACAAGCTATAAAAATGCATAGACACAGTGGCACGGTACCATAAATGTTGGGATAAATGGTATATGCCAAATGTCACTGAATTGAGTTGTGAAGGAAGAAGGATGGTACGGTTTGATTAAAAGAAAAAATAAAGTATGTGAGATGAGCTTCAAAGAAGCAAAGTTATACACTATCTTTCATTTATTTACCATCCATTTAATCTAGATGTTTTTGCCATGGATCAAAGAGAGAAATGGAAAAGTCTTCCACTGGTTTTTCGAAGATAAGGAATCTTAGAAACAGGGGGGTGGCAAGCTCTGCACATTGAGACATTGTAGCCAACCTCCCTCCCCCACACCCTCAGCACTTCAACTCCTGCCAGGCAGGAACTAGACTCTTTTTGTAGAGCACTATTATAGCATTAGAAAGTACAGGATCACAAAGGAGAGAAGAAAAGCTTCATCTATGTGACCAGGAGGCTAAAAGGCTCCCCTGCGAGGAAGACTGTGGCAGCCTTGAGTCAGAAGAAAAGACCTCCCCAGCCCAACTGTCATTTCCAAGAGAAGCCCTGAAGCTGCCTAGGAAAAACATTTCTTCCCCAGACGGCTTTCATTTATTTTTTTCAAGTTGGTTCAAGAGAGAACTCAGTACATTTGTATCATTCCATCCCTAATCTTGGCTCCAGAATAAAGGTTCTTCCATCTCTCACATACATATCTGGATTCTCATGTTCCTCCCACATCAGGGAAAAGTCAGGTGTCTCTCGTGAAATGTGCTTGGCAGGTTACTGAACATTGGCAGAGGACGGCAATATAGATAAATACACAAACACACAGACCGGCTTGAAAGCATCTTTCTCCCATTCAACTCTGTCGGTGAGAATATTCTACAACTCAGCCCACATCACCCTCTCCAGGCACTTTTATTCCCCTCAAGAACAGTCTGAGATCTTCCAAACGGGTGTGTGACTTTCTCAGCAAAGAAAAAGAAAACAATCCAATAAAATAATATTAAAAGTCTGGTAACACCACCTCCCCCATCGCTCCCCATACACACATGCACACACGCAATGAATGGCTCACATGATTATTTGTACTTTACAATGGAACTCTGGCTGTTTCATGGGCCTCAGCTGGTGCTAAGGCCCAGTACATGTGAAATCTAGAAGGTGAAAGAAAATTAAAGCCTAGGTGTGCAAAGGAGCCAGAAGGAATTGTTGCCTTTCCCTGGATTAGAACTGGAGGACATTCCCTTCTGTGATTTGCTCTTGCCATAACAGGGCTGCGAAAAGTCTCCCTGAAATGGGGCAGTAGAGGAGGGGAGAGAGAAGGTGAAAGAAAAATGGACAGCCATAAAAAGATTTATAATTTACTTCTGAGATAAATCAGCAAAGGGAGGTCCAAACTGCCACGTGCTCTGAGGCCCTGGGCTCCTGCCCTGACTAATGCGCTGAGCCCATTTTGATCTACGCTGAAATTAACAATCAGCCAGCCACTTTATGAAATATTATCTTTGTTAGCTTTACCACTAACAAAAATACACTTCCAATTTTTCACATGCACACACTACATCTATTAAAGCAATCTGGGAAATTAGTTTGAGATAAACTGTACAGCAATTTTATTCATAGCTTCCCCATATCTCACACTGTTAATCTGCATCACAGCTCACTAAATAGTGCCTAATGTTTATTGCATTTAACTGAATGTATACAATTCTGAGGGTACGCCAGGGACCGATTATCATAATTATACATGTTTCTATGGAAACCCACAAGTCTATCAGTTTTGATTCATTATATTGTTATACCTTCTAGCACTTTCTAATTATTAGGTGCCCATAAAAAGTCTCCGTCTTGCTGTTACTATAGAAATGAGCTATAGACAGGCTTCAATTGTTAACCCTTAAAGGACCAAAATATATAGACTCAAACAGCTGGTAGTTATTCATGTAACTGAAATAGCTAAAAATTTCATTTAATACTTAAGTTCATAACTGATTTTATGTAAATTTATGAAAACATTTTGCATAGCTAACTCATGAATGATTATCTTGGATTTTAGAAAACTGTCCTGACTTTGAGTTTCCGTAGTCTGGACATATCCCTTCAGGTCTGATAAAAGACACACAAATGCTAATGGAACACAGAATTAATGATTACACCACAAAATCTGGACTCTTTCAAGACTGATTTCTCATTTCATAAATAAAGATGCATTTGCTGGTGTAAACATAGAATTATATGCTAAGTAATAAAACAGGTAACTCAAGATATTACAGGAAAAATTCAGATGCATTGAGAGCCTTTAAATCAAACATCTAAAATGGCTTCAGAGCAATATGGCTATTTAGGTATAATTTAATATTGCTACTTAAATTGCAATTTGTAATTTAATATTTTCATTTTACTTTTTCTCCTACATTCACTAACAGAATCCTGTGAAAATTGAAAGGGACTGAGCAGTTTCATTGTCCCCTAACCCTCCTGCTATTACAGTTTTCAATTAGAAGTGCCTTTTAATTTAGATCAGGAAAGCTCTCCTAAAGTGACAGCTCGCCCTTCACACTGCATATCTATTTATTTCGGAAGTCAACACACCATTCAATAACCTGAGAACAGCCCTGATTGCTATGCTAATAGTATTCAGAAATATGTCGACAGCGATCGAAACAAGTAAACTAAGGCTAATTCATAAAGTGAATAATAAAAGGCAAAGGAAAGCCTTTCATATCTTCTGCTCCTTCAGCTGGAATCTTAAGCTTACAAATTTAATTTTTTTTCCTCCCTTAGGGAAATGAACACTATATGATAACCAAACTGAAATTAGATTTTACCTAATATTACGGCTTGCCTCTTTGACGCGGCTTGTGTTATTATATAAAGCTGCCGTGGGAAGCACGGAGACAATGACCGTGTGTGTATATGCTGGTGTGATCCAGGAGATGCTTGCTCCAGCCACAGTCTCTTCAGCTCAGAGCTAAATGCATTTTGCTTCTCAAGGTGGGGGGAGGAGATGGAGAGCCATAAGAATTTTAAAAGGATGCCCACATGAATATCAACAGCACATACTAGAGAACCATTTTCTTCATATTCCAGGACACCAATGTCCACAGCAGCTCCCCACCAAGTAGGAATAAACCAAACTGCCTCAGGAACAAAAGGTATAGACGTTTGCATGTTGATGTTCAAACTCATAAGAAAACAGAGAACGGATCAAAGCCTTTTGTTCCCAACTCTTATATCGCTATTAGCATCTGAGAAAAGTAGATCTACCACTAAACAGAAAATTTAAAGTAGTTTAAGAGCAAATTAGATCTGATAATTTAAAAACTCTGTTCATCAATACATGCATATATTACTACTTATGTGTATATAGCCTGAAATTGATTATATTTAATTCACAAGAAAATGTCTTCTCCACATCACCAGTTATTGGTTATCCAGAATAATTAAAAGTTTGTCTGCATATTTTTTTTACTCATCCATAGAAATGAACTAACCTTCAGTAATAAACATCTTATTTTTTATTGTGTTTCTACATTCATTCCCACAATTATTAATTACTCCATCTAATTCAATAGCCCTCTTCAAAAATCTAAAGATCTTTTTCATATATTTTAAGCCAAGCAAAGATATACACTAATGGATAAAATGTAACCAAATATATGTGCAGAAAATATATGAATAGTCAAAGAATTCTGTGAGAAGAACAATGATACTAGGGTCAAGATTTCAAACACTCGATTAATAAGCCTTAAAAGTGACAATAAAAGCTTCTGAAAGCAAGCTCACAACCCTTGTGTGCTTTTGGAGAATACCTTTAAGATCCCTGTTCAGTTAGTGAATCCTGAGGGGGAGGAGGATGAGATGAGGGTCAGATACGGAGGTCAGGAGGGTGATTAGGCAAAAAAAGCAGAGACAGTAAGTCATTCAAGCAGCAAGCATATTACCACCTGGGATGTCATTTATTTCCTAGAGACAGAGTCGAGTAAGTTCCTTGCACGTTAAAACCATGAATTAATTATATTCTGCCCCTCCCAGTGAGCATAAAGAGCTCAAATTTTCTTTTTGGGTGATATGGGGAAAAGATGCCTTATCATTCATGGTTGGATGTTAAGATCCCAGAGGAGAAAGCCAATAAAAACAGTTCCTAGTGACAAAAATCCAGGAGCTGTACCATACTATCAATCAAACTGAAATGTTTTAGGATTCATATTTATTTGCACCACTTTGTCATGAGGAAAATGTCTAGTCAACTCAAGGATGTATAAATTCTAGTTTTTTGGTGCTTAAAAAAAGGTGAAAAGACATTAGTGAGCCGTGATTCCCTTCAGTGGAGCGGATTTGTTTGGACAACGCCCGTCCGTGGTGAGGGTGGTTGAAGGACCCATGTGTCTCAGACGGACACTGTTTCCAGCCTCTGGGATCAGTTTCTGGGAGGCCAGCACCCACCAGGCCTCAGGACAGAGGCGCCCAGCTAGGATCCCCTCCTTCGAGTGTTGAGGGTGAAGCAGGAAATAACACAATTTCTGTGAGGTTTTAATGGCCCTTGGGCAGTGGATCTTATTCCAGTTGAATTATGCGAAATCAGAGAAGGTAATAGATGGCTTGCTCCCAGATTAGGAACAAGGTAGTAAGTGTAAACTAATCCCTGGTAGCGCAGATGGTAAAAACTCTGCCTGCAATGTAGGAGACCCTGGTTCGATCCCTGGGTCTGGAAGATCCCCTGGAGAAGGGAATGGCTACCCACTCTAGTATTCTTACTTAGAGAATTCCATGGACAGACCATGGGTGGCAAAGAGTCAGACACGACTGAGTGAGCAAAACACACACAGTCAGTATAACCGAGTGGGACCAGGTAAAAGAAAACGGATTCTGATCCAACTTGAAAGAAGATGTTCTGGGGTAAAAATGTAGGAAGAGAAAGAAGACAAGGAGTGGGACTTCCCTGGTGGTCCAGTGGTTGGGACTTCACCTTCCAATGTAGGAGAAGTGTGGATTCAACCCCTGTTTGAGGATCTAAGATTCCCACATACGTCAAGGACAAAAAACCAGAACATAAACAACAGAAGCAATATTGTAACAAATTCAATAAAGACTTTGAAAATTGTCCATATTAAAAAAAAATATTTAAAAAAAATGAAAGAAACAAGACAAGCAGCTTGGCAGACGGCTGTGCTTAGTCGTTCAGTCTTGTCCGACTCTGCAACCCCATGGACTGTAGCCTGCCAGGCTCCTCTGTCCACAGGGATTCTCCAGGCAAGAATACTGGAGTGGGTTGCCATGCCCTCCTCCAGGGGATCTTTCCAACCCAGGAATCGAACACAGGTCTCCCTCATTGCAGGTGGATTCTTTTACCCACTGAGCCACTAGGGAAGCAGACACCACAAGCAAAAAGCTCTCACCTGCTCTGTTCCTTCTAGTACCATTTTTGGCTGATTTTCTTCCATATGCATTTAACACAGACACACGTGTGCCTTTCAACTGTCAATTGCCAAGAGGCTATGAGCAGTCAGGATCTGAGCAGGACTGGGCTGGGAACAAAAACAAAGAAATAAAGCCACTCCCACAGGAGATGCAATGTAATCACTAGACTACAGTGTTGCAATACTATGGAAGCATTTTAATGTGCTTACTTTTAGCAGGCTCTATGTATTATTTCCCTTGTGGCTCAGCTGGTAAAGAATCTATCTGCAATGCAGGAAACCTGGGTTTGATCCCTGGGTTGGGAAGATCCCATGGAGAAAGGAATGGCTACCCACTCCACTATTCTGGCCTGGAGAATTCCATGGTTTATATAGTCCATGGTGTCACAAAGAGTCGGACACAACTGAGCAACTTTCACTTATATGCATTATTTCTGAAAATATTATATTGCTTATGCTTGAGGAAGTCAAAAGATCAAATATTTCGTTTCTCCATTTAAGCAAATAAGAAATATAGTTCTTACTTTCTGTGTCTCTCATGTTCTCTCTCTCCCTCTCTTTCTCTCTCTCTCTAGCTCTCTCTTTTTTACACTTTCTTTTACGTTATCCAAACACTCATTCTGGAAAACAGTCATTTCAAAGGCTAATCAGCAATGCTCACAGTTTATATTTAGCCTTTATGCTACTTGAAGTTTTAAAATGAAAAGTCACCAGTGTTAACACATGTTCTTTTGACTCTCACTGTCTGGCAGTGAGACTATGGATATTCTGCCCATAGCACACATAGCACATGTATGTTCCCTACCAGCAAACAGCTTACATTCTCTCCTAGAGGCAGGATGTGATACTAAATAATTACATATACGGGGGACTTACTGCAAACAAGTGTCAGCCAGTACCTGCCCTTTGACTCAGGTAAGGATAGGATGGTTAGTTAGGGCTGAGACCACCTAGGGACTTGAACTTGAGCTTTAAGGAAGGGTAGGTTTAGCACATGGAAGACAGATTCAGAAATCTCTTTGACAAATCTGGACATTATAATCACCTAAGGTGGATGGTTTATTTAGATGGAGAAGAAACAGGGTACTGACTGATGGTACAGAAGTTTGAGGATGATGATTATTGTAATAGAAAGAAATCAACACTGAATATTCATTAGAAGGACTGAAGCTGAAGCTCCAATACTTTAGCCACTTGATGTGAAGAACTGACTTATTGGAAAAGACCCTTTTGCTGGGAAAGATTGAGGGCAGGAGGAGAAGTAGGGCAACAGAGGATGAGATGGTTGGATGGCACCCCTGACTCAATGGACTTGAGTTTGAACAAGCCCCCGGAGATGGTAAAGCACAGGGAAGCCTGGTGTGCTGCCATCACAAAGAGCCTGATGTGACTTAGCGACTGAGCAACAGCAATACTTTTGAATAGAAGACAGAGCTTGTATTTGTGGGAGTGAAGTGAAGTCACTCAGTCGTGTCCGACTCTTTGCGACCCCATGGACTGTAGCCTACCAGGCTCCTCTGTCCATGGGATTTTCCAGGCAAGAGTGCTGGAGTGGGGTGCCGTTTCCTTCTCCAGTGAATCTTCCCAACCCAGGGATTGAACCCAGGTCTCCCGCATTGTAGACAGACACTTTACCATCTGAGCCACCAGGGAAGTTGTAAATTATGTGCCAGAACACTCAGATGAGGAAAGACTTTGTCCAAAAGTTCAGTTAGAGACTCACATTCTATTATAGATGAGAACTTTATACTAGAGTGCTCATGAGGAGAGAAGGAAGAAGTGAGGATGATAAAAGAGAAGTCAGATGACACATTATGTGAAGAGAGGAAGAGATAAGGGGTGAGCCAGGCAACCAAAGCAAGTCACAAAGAGATGAGATGCATTGGCAGAAATCGGTTTTGGGAGCAAGAGAACTTGGCTATTGACATATTGCTGGAAATTGTGATGAAGTCTTGTGCTTGCCAGGTGGCGCTAGTGTTAAAGAACCTACCTGCCAATGCCAGAGACAGCTGGTTGGATACCTGGGTCAGAAATATCCCCTGGGGAGGGCATGACGACTGAAGCAACAGCACACAGCACATACATGATAAAATGGAGCAGGCAATAGGATTAAAGATCAGAAAATTATCTTTACAGACAGGTCACTAATTTTCGTTCCACAGTCATGCACATGTTTTGTCTGTGTTTTAAATGAGCAAGTAGGTCAATGAGTATGAATAAATTTTTTAAATGAATGGGACATGCGATTGATATTTGACATTGTTAGAAAAAAATAAATTCTACATGAAGATATGGAGTGAGAAAATTAAATAAAAGTAAGAATTGACTCAATTTTGACCCAACTGTAGACAAAGAAAGAAGTAAAATAAGGAAAGAAAGGAAATAGAAGGAATCACAAAAGAAAGAATTTGCAGCACTGTGATTGGACTTGGAGGGTATCATGCTAAGTTAAATACTGTATGATATCACTTATATATGGGATCTAAAAAATACAACAAAGTAGTGGATATGCTAAAAAAGCAATCAGACACACAGATTAGATACAAAGCACCAGCTAGTGGTTTCCAGTGGGGAGGGGGGAATGGGCAGGGGCAACACAGGGGTGCATATGTGCTGAGTCACTTCAGTCATGTCCAACTCTGTGTGACCCTAAAGACTGTAACCCACCGGTTCCTCTGTCCATGGGATTCTCCAGGCAAGAATACTGGGGTGGGGTGCCATTTTCTTCAGGGGATTAAAAAATACAAGCTATTATGTGTAAAATAATTTATGAGGGTAAAACATGGGGAATTAGCCAGTATTTTACAATAATTGTAAGTTGAATACAACCTTTAAAAATTATGAATCACTGTATTGTATACCTACACTATATATATATATATATACACACACAAATGAAGTCAACAAGTATACTATATATAGGTATACAATATATACTATATACTATAGTATATCTATGCATATACACAGGTATACATACCCATACCTAAACTGCTGTACACCTGCACAGCAACTATACTGCAGTTTAAATAAAGGAAGCAAAGCATAACGACAAGAAGATGTCAAGAAGAGAAAAACAGGTGGTGCTATGGTGAAGAATCCTCCTGCCAATGCAGGAGATGCAAGAGACATGGGTTCAGTCCCTGCATCGGGAAGATCCGCTGGAGGAGGAAATGGCACCCACTCCAGTATTCTTGCCTGGAGAATCCCATGGACAGAGGAGTCTTGCGGGCTACAGTCCATGGGACCACAAAGAGTAGGACACAACTGAACACTGAGTTACTGGGTTGAACTTAACATGGGTATAAAGGCTGAAAGAATTTTGAGTGATGTTGAATATGTGTGTGTGTGTGTGTGTGTATAAAATAAGAGAAAGCTAGATACATCTGAAGGCACAAGAGGAGACACCAATGGAAAGATATTTTAAAGATTAAATGTTTCATTCTTACAAGGACCAGTTGATGCTCCCAGAGACAAGGGAAGAGGGGATAAAGTTGGGAGAGTCCCAGAAGGATTTTAGACCTGGCAATGGTAGGAGGGGAGAGATTATTCTCTTGATAAGGAAAGAAGAGAAAATAGGTGATAATCCAGAGATATTTTGAGATTTGAAGAGATATATACACAAAGATATAAGTAGGAAAGAAGGAATGCATGCCAGATGGTCTCAAACTAGGAACAAAATGGCTGGGTAAACCAGGCATTAAAGAATCAAGCAAATGAAGCCAAAAAGTAAAATTAATGTTGAAGAGTGAAGGGACATGACCCTGGCATTGCTACCATTAACAATAGTCACCTGGATTTTTACTGCTCAGTAAAGTTTCCATCTGTAAAACTTGGAAGACAACCAGGTAGAACAGTGAAGAAAACAAAACTGTCAGCAAAAGAAAAAAAAGAGAGAGAGAGAAACTATCTTAAAACTCAATTCAATTAAAAATATATCTTGAGCATTGATTACATGCCAGGCACTATATTAGATATGAGCAGGAAAATTTTAATGGAATTCTAGGACTTGGAAACTTGCACACAAAAAAAGTTGTGCTAGTTTCTTAAAACTCTATAAATAAGTTTCCTTTAACCAGGATGACTCAAGATAGCATGATACTGGCCTCAGATGACCCCTCAGTTATTTTCCATATCTGCTTATTGGGAGAACTCTGCATAACCAGTAAAAAAAATTAATTTAGATGCTACTAATAATAATCTATTGTGCCACCAAATCCAGAAAGAAATAATACTGGCCCATTACTCACTAATTTCCTTCTCATCCATCCCAACGGCTATAGGTTTTCTCATGACAATCAATGCTAAAGAAAATCAACCCTAAATTTTCATTGAAAGGACTGAAGCTGAAGCTCCAATACTTCAGCCACCTGATCCAAAGAGTTGACTCATTGGAAAAGACCCTGATGCTGGGAAAGATTGAAGGCAGGAGGAGAAGGTGATGACAGAGGATGAGATATTTGGATGACATCACTGACTCAGTGGACATGAGTTTGAACAAACTCTGAGAGATGGTGAAGGACAGGAAAGCCTGGCAGGCTGCAGTCCATGGGGTTGCAAAGAGTTGGACTTAGTGACTGAAAAAGACAACAAAGCATAAAAAGGAGCACAATGCAGTGATGTATAAGGATACAACCGACATTAACTTTTGAATGACCACTCTTTTAGGAACAGTATTCATGTCATCTCCTCTAATCTTTATATCTTTATGATTATTATCCCCATTTTAAAGGTGAAGAAATGAAAGCTAAAGATAATAGTAATCTCCCAAGATGACTCAATCAGTATATGAACAATCACCAATTCCAACATAACTGCCTCTTTTTTCAAAGTCTATATTTTCCCTTATCCTAGTGACACACAGTCTTGTTTGCATATCAAAATGAGGTGGAGAAATTTCAAAACATATCCATGCCTAAGTCTCATCACAGACCAAGGAAGTCAGAATGTCTGTGGGTGTGGAACCAGCACCCACACTGGGAACCACGCTTCTACATCAAGCCGTCATCACTGAGTCTCCTTCAATCCTGTGTTCCTCTGACTTCCTCAAAGTCAGCCTACTTTTTTTTTTTATTAGTGTTTACACTCACAATAAGTGCAAATCTTATGTCTTAGTGATCTTATATTTTCAAATTCCTGGTTTTCTGCAGTTGCCCCCTCTAGACGAGAGTTTATGACTCTATACTTTATATGTATAACATGCCTTTTATATTTAAGTGAGTTCATTTGTATCTCTTATGTACATAATATGCATTATCCTTAGAAACTTATTTGTCAAGTATCTACTATTTTTCAACCTATATTCTAGGGGCTAGGGCTATGGTAAGAAAAATAAAACACAGGATAATAGAGTCAAAGTTTGAATTCAGCCTTTTAATTATAAACTTAGTCCTCTTTCTACTCCTTTATCCTCATTTAAAGTATACTTTTGTAGCTAAAATTAATAGGGGGAAGCTAATATAATCCTAGGGTTGCCCATGCAAATATTATGTTTATTATAGTATATTCTGTATATGAGGGCTTCCCAGGTGGCTCAGGGGTAAAGAATCTGTCTGCTGATGCAGGAGACACAGAGACTTGAGTTTGCTCCCCAAAGAGCCCTTGGAGAAGGAAATGAAAACCCACTCCATTATTCTTGCCTGGAAAATCCCACGAGGAGCCTGGCAGGCTACAGTCCAGCGGGTTACAAAAGGCTGCACGTGACTGAGTGACTGAGCACACACCGTCTAGTTTTTAGACAAGAAGAAGTCAAGTGCCGATGATAGCTCTACATATCTGGAAACATAGAGACTGAGGAATTTAGCACCTGTGACGGGCAGTAGGGAGGAGCCTGGTAATCCCATGGAGGGAGGAGCCTAGGAGGCTACAGTCCATGGGGTCACAAAGAGTCAGACACGACTGAGCAACTTCACTTCCTAAACATTACTGTACACGTTTTTATGTGGACACATGTTTTCCTTTCTCTTGGGAATATACCTGGAAGTAGAATTTCTGGGTATACATTAATCATTTAAGAAATTGCCAGAGTATTTTCTGAAGCGGCCACATCATTTTACATTTCTACAAGTAAGTGATGAGGGTTCTAATTTCTATACATCCTTGCTGACACTCGTTATCTTTTTTATTCTTGGTGTACTAGTTGGTGTGAAGTAATACCTAATTGTAGTTTTGATTCACGTTTCCATGATTACTAATACTGTTGAGCATCTTTTCAGGGGCTTTTGGGCCATTTTTATATCTTCTTTTAGAAATGTCTGTTCAGGTCCTTTTTCCATTATTAATTGGATTATTTGTCTTTTTTTTATTGAATTGTAAGAATTCTTTATATATTCCAGACACAAACATAATATTACACATATGCTTTATTAATATTTCATCCCATTTTTCACTTTGTTGATACTGTTTTCTGAAATATAAATATTTTTAACTTATGTCCAATTTATCTTGTCATTGTGGTTCATGCTTTTAATATCATATCGAAGTATCACTGCCCAGTCCAAGGTCCTGAATATTTACTGTGTTTAATCCTAAGAGTTCTGTGGTTTTAGCTCTTCCATTTAAGTTTTTGAACTATTATGAATTGATTTTTGTGTATGATGTAAGGGTACAAGTTCATTCTTTTTCAGGTGGCTATCCATTTATTCAAATGACTTTTGTCCATTCAGTCGTTTCAGCATCCTTGTTGCAAATCAGTTGACTATGGACACATGGGTTTATTTCTGGACTCTTTGTTCTATTCCTTCTATCTATATGCTGGTACCACACTGTCCTGATTACTGTTGCTTTGTGGTTAAGTTTTGAAATCAGGAAGTGTGAGTCCTCCAATTTCATTCTTTTTTCAAGATTGTTTTGACCATTTTGAATCTCTTGCAGTTCTATATGAATTTTAGAACCAGCTTGCCAATTCCTGCAATGAAGCTAGCTGGATTTCTGAAAGGGATTGCACTGTATCTGTAGATCAGTTGGGGAGCACTGCCATCTCACCAAGAGCAAGTCACCTGATCTGTAAACGGGTCCTTACATTGTCAACACTTCTTACTATCTCTGTTTTTGCCATTGTTCAATGTCTTTTCACTTGATTGGTCATGTGTAAAAGAGGAGAATAGTAAGGAAACAGAATCAAAGTATGGGGGTATGGACAAGGAACCATAATTAAGGAATAAAACATGGTTCCTGTGAATAAGTCCAGGTAGAATAGTTTCCTGCAAGATCAGTGTTTTGTGTTTGAGGGGAAATCCTGGAGGCATTCCATTCCAGTGCCTCATTTGGGTCATGTCTCTTTCATATGCTGCAGCCCCGGGCTCCCATTTTTTCCTTTCTTTTTCTTTTTTTTATTGCTGTGGCTACCATGGCAACGGTTCACAAGGGCTGGAAGAGAGAAGATGAGGCCTCTGTGGAGCCATCATTAGTGCTCCTGTGGCCAGCAGGGGGTGCCAAGAAGAGCAGGCACTTGCACCTCCTCTTTCTAAGTATTCACACCCACCCCCAGGAAAGCAGAGGACCTGTGACTAGCTGAAGGTGGTGTGGGCACCACTACAGAAGGAAATTTTGAGCTTTCTGAGAGGTTTTAAAGATTTGCGAGGATTTCACCAAGAATTCATAACCTAAGACGATGTGTGAGTGATTAAATAGACAGTAAAATGAAAACTTCAAAATGTTCACTGTAAAAGATAATCTTTCCAGCAATCAGAGATCATCTTCTTATTTTTACCTACTCATTTTTGCTACACTGATTTAATTTTTACATATCCTGCACTAAAAAGATTCACACAGGTTAGCGTCTCTTTCTGCCTGGTGGTTAGGCATCCCAAGGAATTAATAAATGTTTATTAAGGTGAACTCAAATGTCTGTTCTCTAGATACTGAAGCAAATTCTGTTTCCATTCAGTTAAGAGCAGTGGATCACCCACCAGTGCTTTCCTAGCACCATAGAATGAATTTCAAGAGGACACTGGGTTGTTGTTTTACAATTCCATTTCATGTATGCATCAGAATATTGTACCTCACACACATAAGCATGCAGGCAGCTATTAAATTAAAATGTGATGCCAAATACACGTTAAAAGAACTGTGGAGAGTAAAGTAATGGCCTTCTATCACCCTTTCCAAAATATCACGTGGATAGCCATGGATGTATATTTTGGGGTTTATATTATGTGGAATAATTTGCCCATCTCTGGCTTGTGAGCTTGAAATCTTCAGATCTTTGATGCCTGTGACTGGCAGTTTTTACCTTTGCAAATTCTTTGGTATGCAACCAGTGCTGCGTGATACACAGAGTTGACTAAAATTTATCAAATATTCATATAGTTACTCAGCGGATTAATTATTGAACAAGCTTCCACTCAACCATCCTTCTTCTTGCTACAGCTAATTCTCTGTTGCTCCATTGACATATGTTCTGGGGAAGGCAGAGAAATAGCCAACTCAGCAACTTTTATCCCTTTCAAGGTTATGCATTAAGTGTGAGAAAGCCAGACACCCATGAAAGCCTACATCACTGATTTGGTGGTCTTAAAAGTTTAAACATATAGATGAACCTCCGAATGGGTTTCTGTGTTTTGCTTTTGGAACAAATTTATATTTTAAGGCATTGTTTAATAATGCATTAACTGACAAAGAAGAAATTCTTTAAATAGCTAAATATAATTATTTCCATAGAGAATTATTATAGAATATTCCCCTGTGCATCAGTTCATTTTTTTTTTTTTCCTGTAATAAACCCAGGCTAGCTTCTGTATTCCCATTTTACAGAGGAGGCATTTGAGGTTCTGAGGTACTCATTGATTTTTCCCAAATTCACACAGCTGATAAGTGGTCATATTGGCACTGAAACTTGTGTTCTGTTTTATGCCAGGCAACATAGTTATGTATATTAAAGAAAAAATGGAAATATTTGCTATAGGGATCCATAGATTTTCATTTTAGCAATGTTTTCATCATTCTCTGTATTCAAAATTGAAATTATGTTATGCACAATTCTCTTCTTTTTGATAGGCTATACCAAAAAGAAGTTACTCTTCCCATAAATGTAGATGAGAAATGGGGAGGAGGGAACTCGGAGATCTTTGTCCCCTCATGGAGCAGCTGTGCAGCTGCATTGGGGCAGTCCGGACCATGATGAGCAGATCTTCAGTGATTAAGTGATTGTATATCACCACCAGTCACCCTCAAATTGGTAACTTTAGAAACAATTGTAGGAATAAGAAAGATGGAGGTGGGAACCAACTTCTATTGACACTCAACTGTGGCATAGTCTTAAATAACAGGATTCTCTCTTGGATCTTTTTATAAGTTTGCTTATTTTTTATTTTGGCTGTTCTGGGTGTTTGTTGCTGTACGGGCTTTTTCTAGCTGCAGTGAGTGGGGGGCTACTCCCTGGTTATGGCGCATGGGATTCTAATCACGGAGGCGTCTCGTTGCAGAGCACAGGCTCTAGGGGCACAGGCTTCAGTAGCTACACATGTGGGCTCGGCAGTTGTGGCTCCCGGGCTCTAGAGCACAGGCACAATTGTGATGCACAGGTTTAGCTGTCCTGTGCATCCCATGTGGGATCTTCTGTACCAGCGACCCAATCCGTGTCTCTTGCATTGGCAGGCAGATTCTTTACCACTGAGCCACCAGGGAAGCCTTCTTTTGGATTTTTAACATAAAATTTGTACTTTAAGGGAAAATATCAGTTCCCTTACAGTTTGATTTCTGCTTTCTGTTAGTTCTAGGTAATCATATCTCTTTCACAGAAGGACAAATCTCAAGCTACAATGCATGTATCATGCACCTCAGCATTTCTATATTGAATCAAATGCAGTGTTCCCATTTCCACACCTTTTAATTGGGTCATCAAGACTTTTTTCCATCAGACATTCTCAACAAGACCTTATAATGCACTACTGTATGCTAAATCTTTTAATTTTTCCCTATCAATATTATCATCATCTACCTATTTTGGCAGTCTATTTAAAATCTTAAAACTAGGGATTTAAACAATATTCTTGGGATCAGAGTAAATAAAGATAACAAAATACTTGAACATGCTTCCAGATTATCCTTTTGTGAAGAAAGAATTTCAAACAAACTATTGTTCATATATGTGGTAATTAATATCTAGTATAAAGAGGTCAAGATTTCAAGGTTCCTGACCAGTCGTTAATTATGAATGTATTGTTTCAAACAAATAATAATGCAGGTTATTTACAATATTATCAGCAGATGTGTTTGTGTTGTAAAACACCGATGGTATATTTAATTACTTGTAAGTAATACAAATGCGTGACATAAACTCTTGAGACTTCAAATGTGGAGATGGTTTGTGAAAAGCTTTGAAATCAACTGGACATGCCATTCTTTCATTCAAGACAAATATGTGGGCGAATCAGCAGGAGTCCGTTCTGGCTTTCCCGAGAGTGCCCTGGAGCTGTCCACAGGAAGGTGCTGGAAAAGGCAGCCGCAGATGGTCCGGGTCCACAATTATTTCAGCCTGAAATGCGGCAGAATAATCAGACTCATGTTAGGGTATTGCTACAGTGTACATGACCTGGAAATTGCTTCATGAAGGCTTTCAGGGCCACCTTCAATCTCCTTTGATAATTATAAAGAAAAGATTTTTTTTTCTAAGAAACAGCAAGAAGATTTACATAAGATAAGGAATCATTTATTTAGTCTCAGAGATTTAAATGACATTCCTAATAGGTACCTGACTGAATTGCTAAATAACTGGCATTTTATTCCAGAAGATTTAAGGTCTTTATTGAAGAATGTTAAGTTCAGAGTCTGTGGATGTTTCTAGAATTTCCAACTCCAGATTGGAAAATAAAGGATCATTTTAAAAATCTGCTATTTACCCCCAATAGAATTGCCCTCTCAGCATACTGAAAAGAAAGGGGGATGAAAGGATTCATAGTTTTAGCAATATACAAGGACTGACTTTCGGATCCTTGGTAAAGATCAGGTGTAATATTCAAAAACAAATTAAAAGGCAGACATTCTATTGGACTCAGAAGATTCCAGCAAGTGATGGGCACCCATGGGCATTGGCTCAAAATGTGTTTATTGTGATCATACCCTAGTTGATGCTGCAAGCACTATTAAGGACCCTATTCACCACCATCCTTCTTGCATTATGTATGCAGTTATTGTTTTGCATTATGCACTATCTAAAATGATACAAAAACATTTTGCTGAAAAATAAACCACTGGTTTTATGCTTAACACCAGGATTACAAAACGTGATGTCATGAATTATTCATATCATTCGATTTAATGTAATCATTTTCTCCCCAGTGCTAAGCCTCTGTGAATGGTGTCCTCTGCAACCACTGTTTTGAAGAACTTAATACAAGGGGGAGAAACACCTGGATTAACTGACAGTAAATTAGGCTCATTGTCACTTTGGGGAAAAAAATTGCAATTTAATCTTTGATCTTCTATACATCCTAATTCCAAGGAACATTTATCAGCACTATAAAATGAACCAACCTTAGGAATTTATAGAAATATTGACCTCAATGTTTAGATGCAGACATACATAAAAGTACTCATGCACATTTGAAATCTGAACTATAGAATGGAATTCATCTTTGTTTCTTTCAAAGCAACAGTGGGATCTATTTTGAATGTGTTTACACTAATAGCAAATAGATTTTGATACACATTTATAATTTATTTAAATCAAATCTTTCAAAGAAAGACTGACCTTAGGAGAAAGCATGTTGGGAAAGATAAATACATCAATGCAACTTAGCCTACAGATTAAAGTAATTTATCTTCAAAGCAGTACAAAAAAAAAAAATTAAAACCAAGAGAATAGAATGCTTCTGAATGTTGGAAACTCTTTAGAGAAAGTACAAACATTGGCATAAAACTGGTAGAAGCAACTTTTAAAAATCAGCATCCCCTCCTGGAGACCTATTTTCAACTTTGAATTCCAGGTTTTAACTAGAAAAGTTATAACAAAATGTTTCTATTACTCTTTTAAAAAATACAATTTATTTACTTATTTGTTTGCACCGGGTCTTAGTTGCAGCATGAGGGATCTAGTTCTCTGACCGAGGATAGAACCTTGCTTTGGGAACATAGAGTCTTGGCCACTGGACCACCAGGAAAGTCTCCATTTCTATTACTGTTGAATTAGAAGATTCTTCATTCTGGGATTGGATATATGACCAGGTTATAGTGAAAAGAGCAGAAACCCAGCAAAGCTGATCCCTAACCCCAGTCCCCTTCAAAACCCAGCTCCTGAGTATCTCAACATTGTGCTCTCAGCTACCCTGCTACCCTTACAATGGGGTAGGTAGACTAAACAATACCTTTTAAGGTAAAGCATATCCAAAACTCTGGCATGAGCCACAAGTATAAAAAGTAATCATTTTACAAAATGTTGTGATCCCTATATGTTTGTAATCTACAGAAGTGTTAGAGGGATATGTAAAGATACTTATAGGTATCACTAAAAGACCTTTTTTTTTTTTTTTTTTGAAAAAAGGAATTGACTTAATAAGGAAAAAAAAGCTTAACAATGTAAAAATCAAATGGTACCCAAATCTGTATGGAATATCTCACCCAGACAACCAGGAAAAGGAAGAAAAGCTGCACACAGTGCAGTTGAGATCATAATCCATTTCCAGGACAGTTTTATCTCTCATAGCACCTACTGTAGCATCTTGCACCTTAGTTGAGACTCAGCCCCTGTGGCCTGACTCACAACAAAGACAGCTACCATGGTCAACCAGTAATTAAAGGTTCATTTTTTATAAGGTCAATTTAAAATCTGTCAACTGCTCCTCTGTGATAACAAACTCCTGAAAACCTTGCAACTCGGGCTTTACCAAATAATAACAACTGACAATGTTTGTCACAGCAGTATTTTAAGGAGGTGAAGTGGTGGGAGGGGTTGGAGAGGGGAGAACAGAGGCAGAATGGTAGATGGAAAGTTTTCCTTAAACTAATGGCTTATTTGCTTTGTTTCTATAGCGTACTCTCTTTTCTACTTAATAGGTAAAGGAAAATTTCTCTTTCCCCTAAATAAAAATTATTAGGAACTTTTGTCTCAGAAGCAGGCTTCAACTAGTCTCATTAACATTGAGAACTGGGCCACAAGAAACCGTGTCATGTTATAAGAACTGCCTTCCTTTCATTTCAAGAGCACGTTGACCTTCTCTAGCATCCTGCACACCCATCAGGGTTCTCACCGCTTCCCAGGGTGACCGTCTGGTCTCCTAAGAGTCCATCAGAACAGAGTGGTCCCTGGAGACAGTCTACACAAGAAGCCTCTGGGGTCAGCTTTTCATTTGCTCACTTAGACACTCACTCATGGTTTATTTGGGGGGAAAAAAAAAAAAAAGAATCATGGCTTCAAATCCACCCCCAGAAAAAAAAAAAAAAGTTTGTGCTTAAAAAAAAAAAAAATCTGGAGAACTGAGAACCAGAGCTGGTGCTTTAAGCGCTCGGTGAAGCTACAGCCTAATTACTGCCTGCTGCGTGGCGCAGTTAAACACAATCAGTCAGAAAGCCTTAAAGATACAATATCCCTTTTCACAAACTGTCTGCTTGTCAATTCCGAGTCACCCCCCTGCTTTAAATCAACCAACCACAGAGCTGTTATGAACAGCAACTGATTTTCCATGCAGTGCTGCAAAACAAAATCACACCGTATCCTATTTTTAATGGCCACAGTTTTTCAACTACATAACAAGAGTTAGCTGGCACTGCTGAGCTGAACGGTATCAAAAAATGGGTTCAAGTAGAAATAGCATGGAACTCTTGAAGTGAACAAGTACAGACCCAATTACAAGTGCATTGTCATGCTCAGTACCAATTACATTGAAATAACAGTGGAGTGAATTTCTCCCTTAATAGTTATATTGTAGACATCAACTTCTTTTATTTTTGTTCCTCTAGGATACAGCTTGATACTTACAGGGCGGGGGCAGGGGGAGGCTGAATCATAAATATTATTAACACAGTCTATTTATGCACAAAGGCTTTTCTATGATGTCACCTTCTAAGCTGACATGGTATCTTGGTCACCACAGACAGGTTTTTTTCTTTCTTGCAGAGTTCATGATTTGTCGGAAATTTCACTTAGGAAAATCAGATTTTCTTCTTTGTGTACTGCTCCTTAGAAGCAATCTCTCCTCAAACAATAATTTTTTCAATTATTTGAGCCTTAGAGATATACGCAGACAGTATCAGGGATTTTTTTTTCTTTTTTAAGGAAACTTGGCCCCATCTCTAAAGTGTCAGTAAAATTAAGCATTCCACAAATTAAGGAACCTACCACTTGGGCCCCTGGGGGTGAGTACATGACAGGTGCCTTAATAGGTAGAGAAAAAAAGGAAAAGGAAATAGGAAAACAAATGAGGCTGAATGAGAGTTGAAGACATGCAAAAGAAAGTGCAAATATAATTGGTCCTTAAAACCCAGGACACTAGGAGAAAAGAAGCAGCAAAGGAGACCAGATTAAAGAAGAAGCAAGGGAAACCAACAAAATGCAGCACTAGCCTTATGTGTGGTGTGGTGTTAAGTATCAAAGAGTCAGAGAAACGAAGTGTTTTCAACGTCATGCTATCTAACCCTGGACCACATACCATCCTACTGGCCACTCTGCTGGAATGTTTTGCCACAGCAGCCAGCATTCACTTATTCCTTGGGTATTAACTTCACTTTCAGTTTCTTCCAGGCCAAGATGAGCACTAGAGTTGTCCACAGCAGCAGAGGGCCAGCCCCATCTTTCCATGGCTGGCCACTCAGGCTTAAGGAAGGCAGCAAGAGAAATTAATGATGTCTCCAGGGCTTCATCAACACGCTTCAGAGGATGGAAGCACAGTTGGGAGCAAAGAGATACCTTCTTTATTTGCCCCTTTGCTCTGCCCATTTTCTCTTTATTTGGAACCATGAATCAGAGCATGTGATCCAAAATTTCCCACCAACTTGGTATCCTGTCCTCTTTTTCAATTCAGTGTGAGCTTCATCCCTGAAACATGGTGAAACAGAAGAGCCTGTTTCAGATGTAAGATAAAATGAAGGTCTTTAAAAGTGTTCATTCAGAATAAAAGTTAAACAAGAGACCTGCCTCTGATTCCAAATAAATGATAGAGATTTCTTTTAGAAATCTTTTTAGAAAACTCTCTCATTTTACAGATGAGGAAACTGAGGCCTCGCATGACCGTGGGTTTTATAGCACATTTGTCATCAGCAAGCAGTGGCATCAACAACCCTGACACCTGGCATTGATCCCAAGACTCATGGTAGCAGGGGAATTGCTATTTATTGTCCATAGTGACTCACAAATCTAGGTTATGTGAACTATAAAAAGCCTGACTCAGAACTCCAGAGAGCAAGGAGCTAATACTCCTTGAAATATAGGCCATGCATCGTGGTATGAGCATGTTTGTAAGATTATTTTTCAAAGCAGCATGATCCAGACTGCATCGGATATAGTCCAGCTCCACTAATGAACAGACGTCAGAAACTTCATGACACTAACCATGATTGTGATGACAATCCACATATATACTTCCGGGCATTTTGGGTGAGAGGGAGGGAGAATTGGGTTATGGCTGAAATTTGGGTGTTGGAGAGATGACCGTAGGATGGGAATGGAGTTGGGGGTGGCCAGAGAGGGCAGGAGAAGCTGGGACCCCAGACCCACCAGCAATCCAGGACCAAGTCTCTGCCTATCTCTGCTGACTATCTCTTTGTCCCTCTGAAAGGTCAGGGAGAAAAGTCATAAATGTTTCCACTGCCCGAATTCAACAGCTCCCCTGAAATGTCAAATCAAGTCTACCTTCAGGACCTCTGGATAATTCCAACCCTTCTTGCCTTGCCTCCAGTTTCCCCAGGCTTTGCCAATTGCTGACGTTCCTTGAGACTCTGAGAGCTAAAGTGACCTAAAATGCAAATGCTTGGATGAGGTAATGTTTAATCAGTGAAATAAAAAATAGAACCAATCCATCAAAAGGCAAAGACTGATGTGTGATTTTCTTTTTTCCTGTTTTGATGGACCAGAAAGTCTGTAAACAGTCAGAAGATACTGGCTACCTCACATAGTGGGGGGAAGAAATCAGTTACAAAGAGAGGAAGCTGAAGACACAGAAAGAACACTTCAACAGCACAGCACAGCAAGGATATGCAGGGAGACTTAGCACCCAGTATATTTTAATCTGCAGCTAGGAAAATGGAGTTTTATCCTCAAATGATTTAGGGAGATTTTTGAGGGGGTGTTTTGGGGATGTTATACGAAGTTTTATTGTTTGCTGCTTCTGCTGTTTTTTTCTTTCTTTTTTTTTTTTTAATGTTGCTTGCTTCCTATTTAACACACTTGCTTCCTATAAAGAGAAATTTTTCCTTCAGGGGATTCTATCCCTGTAACTATATTGACTTAATTCTGAAGCACCAATGCAATTAAAAGACGGTTCTAATTAATAGGCAATAGAACGGTTGTATGTGAAAGATTTAAGCAGTTTATCTTGGTGCACTAAACGAATCTAAACAGTCACCAAAGGCGTCGGAGCTCCATTAGAATTTACCAGCTGAGATGCTTGGGATTTTTTTCACACTGAGTAGTCACATTGCTCCCTGCCTTTGGGACTGGACTGAGGTGGGGGGAAAAAGGTCAACATGTTTTGTTGTACTGGTGGCAGTAAAACGGCTTCTCATTTCAGCTGAGAAGTGCCAGCCACCGGAGCAAAAGCCCCTCTGCTACAGGAATGCCATTTCTGACCTGCCACAGGGAAAGCTGATAGCATCACTATGCGTGATTTTCTAACACGTACAGTGAGTGGGTCAGACTCTGGTTTCCAATCTGACTCTGGCCACATACAAGATGTAGAACCCTGGGTGGGTAACTTGCTCTCTCTGCTTCCAGGTCCTCATACGCAAAATGCGAGAAGAGCCTTTCTTCCTAGGGTGATTGTGAATTACGTAAGTTAACTCATGTAAAGGACCCAGAATGATGTCCTGCAGTGTCCTGAGCACTCTATGTATTCTGCATTATTATTATCCAAGTCTGTCATTACAGATCTGCCGTGGTCTTGTAAAGAAACTGCATGACTAAGCATATTTCATATACTTTGTCCTGTGGATCTAATCATGCATGGTCAGGGATGAAGCGAGAAAGGTTCTAAACTCTCATCTCCTAAATAAATAAAGATCCCCAAAGGAAAGCTGTACAAACTATTACAATTCCATTTTCTCTTCTTTTAATACTCATGATTTCTGAGCACTTGAAAAAAGATGATCCCTGGTTACCCACAGGGGCTAAATGCAGTAAATCTTAAATACTGTGTCATTATCACTTATTTACTTTTGAAAGTAATGTCATTAATATTCTTACTCCTGCATGCAGTCTGTATGTAAATTAGCAAGAACAAGTATTATTTAGAAATGAAATTATTTAGTCTCCTACCTCCTAGAGAACATCTTAGAAAAGTAACAAAGGTATAGAGAATTTTGGTCTTTGCATAAATCTAAGATGAGAAGTTATGAAGTAGGAGGTAAGAGGGCACCAAGGATAATTTTGCCAGTCTTGGTGGCTGCCCAGCTTCTGAATTCTCTGGCTGTGTTTCAAGAAGTCTTATTTTGCGCAGTGAGCTATCTTTACAGGATTTCCCAGGTGGTTCTGTGAATAAGAGTGCCTGCCAATGCAGGAGACTCGAGTTCAATCCCTGGGTAGAGAAGATCCCCTAGAGAAGGGAAATGGCAATCCATTCCAGTATTCTTGTCTGGAGAATCCCATGGATAGAGGACTCTGTCAGGCTACAGTCCATGAGGTTTTCTAGAAGTTGGACATGACTGAGCATGCATGCCATCTTCACAGCCATTATACCCGCAGGAGTCCTAGCAATTACCAAGAACTGGACTAGGATGAGCTGGATAGCCTCTCTACAGCATCCAGGAAGTGACTGCTGTGATGCTGGGAGCAGCTCCAGGCCCCAAATTCTGCAGGGGAGGAAGTAAATCTCTTGGAGTACAGTTCCCATGCCAGTGATTTCTTCACTGGAAACCAATTGAAACATGACATTGGGCCCTATTCTTGGCTGCTTAAGCTCTGGGGTTAGTTTTCTGGCCCTGGTGGAGATTCTGTAAACTACCCAATTTATCTTTTTGAAAGAAAGTGAAAGTTGCTCAGTCATGTCTGACTCTTTGCGACCCCATGGACTACAGTCCATGAAATTCTCTAGGCCAGAATACTGGAGTGGGTAGCATTTCCCTTCTCCAGGGGATCTTCCCAACCCAGGGATCGAACCCAGGTCTCCCACATTGCAGGTGGATTCTTTACCAGCTGAGCCGTTTTAGTAAATTTCTTTTCTGCATACATCAATGACAGTAAGTTTCCATTGCTTACAGCTGGAGACTTTGGTGGTCTGATATAGTGGCCCTGGATTTTTTTTTTTTTTTTTTTTAAGCCAGTTAGTGCTTGCTAAGTTGCTTCAGTCATGCCTGACTCTGTGTGACCCTATGGACTGTAGCCCTCCAGGCTCCTCTGTCCATGGGATTCTCCAGATAAGGATCTAGAGTGGGTTGCCATGCCCTCCTCCAGAGGATCCTCCCAACCCTGAGATCTAACTCGCGTCTCTTATGTTTCCTGCATTGGCAGGCAGGTTCTTTACCACAAGTACCACCTGGGAAGCCCTTTTTGAGCCAGACAGTCTCATAAATCTTGAAAAGGAGGAAGTGAAGTAACCTAAGCAGTTTCCCCTGGACTCTTCCTGATGAGAGTATATTGGGAAATTGCATGAATTTCTCAGTGCCAAGTATTGGGAAAGATACTGTCTTGATCCCAGTAGGTCAAAGCTAGGATGACCATGCAATAGCAGTGTAGGAAAACGATCACCTAAGGACGGTCCATAGGCTAGTTCTCCAGCTTGCTGCTTCCAGGCTGAAATAAGATAGAGGAACTGTAAGCCTCCTTTCCTTCAAAAATCCAATACGATCCTCAGGAAAGTGTTAACCTTTCCTGGAGTAAATGTCCCCAGGGACTTCACTTTGGAGCAGTAAGCTAGATTACATTACATCTAAGATCCCTTCCCAATATGATGTTATTCAAGCTTTGGAAGACCTAAAGTGCAAAATAGTGTCTGATGTCCACCAGCTATAATTTTAAACTTCAGTACCACTTACTACCTAAGGGGAAGGAGAAAGAATATTTGACATCACCGGTAAAATATCGTGTGTGTTCACCAATTTTTCTTACCGAAGTTTTCAAGAAGGACTATATTCAACACCTAGTAGGAAGTCAATCAATACTGCTCTAAATTGAACTGAATTATGTCCACGGCTCCATTCAGCCAAGAACATTTTTTCCATTTTTTTCAGCTTATCATTCTCACTGGTTCCCTGACTCTGTGTTCACCTTCTTCCTGACCCTAAATCCATTGGCATCGCTTTAATCACTCAGTCTTCTTTGTCTATCCCCTACAGACAAGCACATCTCAGCTTCAACCTGACCCCAGATCATCAATATTTTTTTCCAACTTTTTTTCTTCCTTTTCATCCATCTAGTCCAAAAACCAACTAGTCTCCAATTGCCCAACCTCTTTCTCAGAGTAGAGGGTCAGAAAATGTTTGTTGAATAAATA
Source organism: Aepyceros melampus (assembly GCA_006408695.1). Classification (NCBI taxonomy): domain Eukaryota; kingdom Metazoa; phylum Chordata; class Mammalia; order Artiodactyla; family Bovidae; genus Aepyceros; species Aepyceros melampus. The sequence continues at coordinate 54,652 of SJXQ01007511.1, forward strand.
GGTCACTATCTCATAATGACTTTTTTAAAACTCATTGGATAAATTTAAAAGTTTATCATTTTTCTGATAGTTCCTGATGTTAATGAGCATATATTTTAAAATCCTCTTGACAGGTTAAAAAAACAGATTAACCTGTTTAAAACATCACTTAACAGATCTTTAAAACATCACTTAACATTTGTAATTTTTATTTTGGGTCCAAGAATATGCCTAGAAATAAAACTTAAGAGGCTGTCTGTAGTAAACATTCTATAAACTTTGAAAATGATAGCTCATTTTCAATGAAGGACCTAAGCCACCCTATTTTGTTAAAAAAGACTCCATTTCTGAGGAAAAGAGTCTTGGAAATCCCCTGACCTCACTCCACCACCTGCGAGCTAATCAGATCCCAGATTAGTATCTCCTGACTACCTACAGGACTTATGACCTGCCTGGGAAATTCGAATTAAGCAAGTAAGCCCGGGAAATGGGAACCAATCAGAACCCAACAGCTAACCAATTAGACTCCACCCTATATAAGCAATGAAACCCAGCGTTCAAGGCTTCTCCCTACAGCCGCTGCGTTGGTGGTGTCAGTGGGAGCCCCAGCTCCAGCTTGGTAATAAAGACTCTTGCTTTTGCATCGGATACCGGCTCCCTGGTGGTCATTGGGAGATTTTGCGACAGGCACAACATTCAACACTATTGTTCATAGCTTATCATATTCCTCAAATTATGTGATATAACAGTGAAGATGGAGAAGGCAATGGCAACCCATTGCAATACTCTTGCCTGGAAAACCCCATGGACAGAGGAGCCTGGTGGGCTGCAGTCCATGGGGTCGCTAGGAGTTGGACGCAACTGAGCGACTTCATTTTCACTTTTCACTTTCATGCATTGGAGAAGGAAATGGCAACCCACTCCAGTGTTCTTGCCTGGAGAATCCCAGGGATTCTGGTGAGCTGCCATCTATGGGGTCGCACAGAGTCGGAGACGATGAAGTGACTTAGCAGCAACAGTGAAGATTAGCATTGCTGTAGGCAAAGCTCACAAATAAATGCCTCTCTTCATAGCACTAAAGAAATGAAGACTACGCCCTTTATTAATGAACCAGGGCCAATATTTCCTTATATAAAAAGGCACTGGTGTTGCATGATTAAGTAGGGACTTTCCCAGTTTGGGACTTCCCTGGAGGCTCAGATGGTAAAGAACCTGCCTGCAATGTGGGCGATCTGGATTCAATCCCTGGGTTGGGAAGATCCCCAAGAAGAGGGATGACAACCCTCTCTAGTATTGCCATCTAGCCCACCACTGAGCCTGGTGGGCTACAGTCCATGGGGTTGCAAAGAGTCAGACATGACTGAGCAACTTTCATTTTTCCAATTTGCATTTGAATTCTGAAAGTACTAGTTAAGTGTCTCATCTTAATCACTCCATCACAAAATTTAGAGAAATAGTGCTGCTTCCACTTTCTTCACAACTGCCCAGTTGTTCAATAAAATAGAGGAGCTGGATTCATTGAAAGGATGACATCAAGTAGCCTTTAAAAATTTTAGCCACTTAAAAAGCATTTCTATTAATTTTTATCTTTCTTCCTTCAGACATTAATAAATAGTTCCAGTGATAATTAGCAATCTTCCCTAATTACAGAAAATTGGCACTTCACAAATAATAAACTCTGATATTATCTAGTATAGTGCCAGTTTTCCTATTAATTTGGAAATTCAGCAATTATCACCAGTACTACATAGGTTAAAGTGTGTTGGATCCTGGGTAAACACCTTAAAATACCCAGCAATACAAGATTTATTGACAAGGAAAGTTCAACATCGACTTTTAAAGAGAAAAATTTATTAGTGAGCACCCCTTGCTATCGCAGCTCTGTGGGAAGATGTTCCCAGTTTGTTTTATTTCAGTCCAGCCCCTCAGATGACATCAGTTGCAGGATCTGGACAATGTGCCTCATGGTCAGTTGGAAGAAAACAGCAACAAAAATGTAAATTCTCAAATTGGGAAGTGCATATTCAAAAGTGCTGTTGTTGCTGCTGCTGCTAAGTTGCTTCAGTCGTGTCCAACTCTGTGCGACACCATAGATGGCAGCCCACCAGGCTCCCCCGTCCCTGGGATTTTCCAGGCAAGAACACTGGAGTGGGTTGCCATTTCCTTCTCCAGTGCATGAAAGTGGAAAGTGAAAGTGAAGTCGCTCAGTCGTGTCCGACTCTTGGCGACCCCATGGACTGCATGCAGCCCACCAGGCTCCTCCATCCATGGGATTTTCCAGGCAAGAGTACTGGAGTGGGGTGCCATTGCCTTCTCCACAAAAGTGCTGTATCAGGTCTTAAACGGAAGCTGACATCAGTTTTCTTTTCTGGAGATAGAAATTCTCCAGGACCTTTGTTGAGTGAGAAATAATTGACACACTTTTGTACTTGTCAGTTCCTAACATGCAAATATTTTTTCCTGAATGCAAACCAATCTTTATGTGAGCTGTGTTCTTGGGGTTCACCTTGCTGTTAAGAAGTCAGGAGTTGGAGAAGTGCAGAGTAACTCAGTTCATTTTGTAATAGCTTGTTTCATGCCGGCCCATCACAAGCCCCTAATTAACTCTGGTTCACACTAGGAGTCATCAGGTTGACTCTTACTTTTTCAGCTTAATGTGTGTCAGGCTTACTCTCAGCATAGTGTCACTTAGTTTTATCTGGAACCCGTCCTCAGAAGTTCAACAGCTGAAAGCAAATGCTTGTCTAGGCTTCTTGGCTTTTAGAAGTCTTTCCTGAACTCAGCAATTCTGAGACCAAAATTTAGGCTGCATTTGCATGTCATAAAAATAACTATTTTTTTCTGAAATGTAGAAAATTCAGTCAACTGAATCAATCCACAGGAAGCCAAATCAGTTTAACAGATTTTTTTTTCATTAAATTGACATGTGTTATGTGTTATTCAATTCTCCCTCAAAAAAAAAAAAAAAAAAAAAAAAAAAAAGGAAAAACAGGGTCAGGTGACAAGGGTGGTCAGATGTCTATTACTGTGATAAATAAAACAGGGACTTCCCAGGTGGCTCAGTGGTAAAGAATCTGCCTGCCAATGCAGAAGATGCAAGAGACACGGGTTCAATCCCTGGGTTGGGAAGATCTCCTGGAGGAGGAAGTGGTAACCCAGTCCAATATTTTTGCCTGGAAAATTCCATGGACAGAGGAGACTGGCAGTCTACAGTCCCAGAGGTCACAAAGAGTTGAACACAACTGAGCACGCACACACACACACACACACACACACAAATAAAATGAAAGTTTCTGATAATGCCATTCAGCAATTAAGAACATATGGAAAATCAAACTATGGCTATATTGGAAAGCATCATAATTGATTTTCCACTTTTATGGAGGGAAGACAAGTGGAAGTGAACTTAAATTCCAACAAAAGTTATTTAACATATACTACTCTATATAAAACGGACTTCCCTGGTGGCTAAGACGGTAAAGCGTCTGTCTACAATACGGGAGACCTGGGTTTGATATAAAATATCTAACAAACAAGGACCTCTGTATAATACAGAGAAATATACTCAATATTCTGTGATAACATTTATGAGAAAAGAGTCTAAAAAAGAATGAATATATTGTTTATGTGAGTTAAACCTTTATCTTGCATTATGTGGCATCATAAGACAGTATGCTGTGTGACTTCAGTCGTATCTGACTCTGTGCAACCCCATAGATGGAAGCCCATCAGGCTCCCCTGTCACTGGGATTTTCCAGGCAAGAACACTGGAGTGGGTTGCCATTCCTTCTTCAATGCATGAAAGTGAAAAATGAAAGTGAAGTCGCTCAGTTGTGTCAGACTCTTAGCGACCCCATGGACTGCAGCCTACCAGGCTCCTCCGTCCATGGGGTTTTGCAGGCAAGAGTACTGGAGTGGGTTGCCATTGCCTTCTCTGTAGCTTTTAAAAATCAAGAAATAAGAGTATGGCAATACTATTTAAAATTATGGGCATGCAACCAACGAAGCTAACAGCAGACACCCAAAATTGCCACCTCTGGGGAGTAAGAATAGAGTAGGTGGGGGGAGAACTTTTTCTCATGCACTTTTGAACTGTTTGATATAAAATCAAATGATAAATTAAAATGTATGTTTTGCCAAAAACGGAAGAGTATGTGTGGATGAGAAGTAAAGATAGCAATTGGAATATGACATATTTCTAGTAAGAGGAACAGGTTAAGGAGTGTCTGAATGTTTAGATCCTGTTTTCTTCTTCCACTACCAGCACTACCAGGCTGCCTTCGTTATAGTTGACTGGGACAGGCTGACCATGGCACCAGGACTTGTATAATCATAGCACTATGTTGGTCCTTGCTCTGACCTATTATCTTTTTTTCAAAACACCTGTCAAGGCTTTGTCATAAATTGTTACCTCCTTTCCCACTTTGTTTTGTGGCTGTTGAATTACTAGAATTATTGGATTAATGCACATGTTTCCTCATCTGCTTTTATAATAATAAGTATAAATGACCTAATATATGCAAAGAACCTAAAACAAGGTAGATACCTAATAAACATAAATTTTCTTTTCTCTGCCTGGGCTTCTGAACCCACTCATTAGTTCTCAATGGAAGATTTATGGAGATAGATATAATCAAATTGAACTTTATGGACTGCAATTAAGCACTGCCATTTTCTTAAAACTTATGTCCTGTTATTACTAGCGTCCATAACTGATATTTGTTATCCAGAACTTCTGTTAATACATAACTACTCCTTTTTATTTGTGTATCTGAAAAGAACTCCCCCAGTGGCTTCCCAGGCGGCTCAGTGGTAAAGAATCCTCCTGCTGTACAGGGGTCATAAGAGAGGCAGATTCGATTCCTGGCTGGGGAAGATCCCCTGGAGTAGGGCACGGCAACCCACTCCAGGACTCTTGCCTAAGAAATCCCATGGACAGAGGAGTCTAGAAGGCTATAGTCCAAAGGGTCACAAAGAGTCAGATAGGACTGAAGCAACTTAGCACACATAAGAACTGGTGTATTGAAATTATTTTAGTGTATAATATTCTCAAAAGGACGTTCAGTAGTTTTTGTGGAGTATTTAGAGGCTACCAAGATTGAGGAGCCCCGAAACTGTTAATCTATGGAGGATCAAAGTCACACCATCATGTTAGGACAAATTGAGAAAACAAGGGATGGGAATTCAGAGTTCTTCAATACTTTTGTTTGGTTGCTTTTACTATATGCAATGAAAAACAAATCCTTTTGTGATTCAAACATTAAAAAAAAACATTCTAGAGAGCTCTCGCTGTCATCAATTATGTATATTGCTGAAAATGTTAAATTATTATAGTTATTTTCTTAGCCATATGGACAGTTTATTCTTTGTTGCAGCTAACAACACTCTCTTTTTCAAGTGGTTGTGTGGTCGCTAAGGCTAGTCCTCCAGGCTCCTCCGGCCATGGGATTTCCCAGGCAAGGTTATTGGAGTAGGCTGCCATTTCCTTCTCCAAGAGATCTTCCTGACCCCAGGGATCAAACCTGCATCTCCTGCATTGCAGGTGGATTCTTTACTGATTAAGCCACCAGGGAAGTCCTTCAGTAACTGGAGTGTTAGCTAACAGATGAACAAAGACATCAGGATACCTGGCTGAATTTTCCTCATTTCTTCAGGATTCCTGGAATCACAGAGGTGTTGAAATAATCCCTTTGAGTCAGATGCATTCTACTCTCTGGTAAATAACTGGTGAGCATCTGCTTAAGAAGTTCACTTGAAAGAAATTTGATGAAAGACAATGTCTTGATCACCTACAGTCTTCCTGAGTTTATGCACAATGGGCTCTAGATAGGAAAAAAAAGAACTTTCCAGAGCATGAACCAAGCATCTGTACTATTTTTCACCCCACCTCAATTCTGAATCCTTTGAAAACTAGGAGTTTAAAGTAATGTTGTGAGACTTAGAAAATGAACTTAAGGTCACTGGGAGAAAGGGATAGTTAGGAAGTTGGGGATAGACATGTACCCACTGCTATATTTAAAATGGATAACCAACAAGGATCTATTGCACAGATAATGGAACTCTGTTCAGTGTTATGTGGCAGCCTGGATGGGAGAGGGGTTTGGGAGGGATGGATACATGTGTATCCATAGCTGAGGCCCTTCACTGCTCACCTGAAACTATCACAACATTGTTAATGGGCTATTCCCCAACACAAAATAAAAAGTTCAAAAAACAATAAAATAAGGCTATGAAAAAAAAACTGATCTCAGTTGTCATAATCTAAACGACACCATGCTGTAGGGAAGTAATCACCTGAGAATTTTCTTTAAAGAGAACACACTTCCAAGATGCATTAGCTTCATACTTGGTTGCCTTCAACGTCAGTTGGCACACTTTTAACATGGGATATCTCTGCTTACATGGAGCTATTTCAATAAAGTTGTTGAAATTCAGATTGTGAAGCCCACTAGTCACTGGCTTATGGAATTTTTATATTGGTATATTCTGCACACACACAAAAAAGCTTTATCTGTGGATGGAGTGAGTGCTACCTATTTGCAAAATCCCAAACGGGTCTCCTTGTACCAAAGCCTATTATCTTACCATTATAGTCCCATGTCTTTGAGTCCTAAAAACTTTCTGTATTCAGAAGGTCCCTATTATACTTGTGTGCACAGCTCTTCAAGCTTGTGTTTCTAAAATTGTAGAAGATCTACCACCTGGCACATGCAGAATTGTGTCAAGGGAACAAGAAGCTATATAATAAATATGACATCTCCTCCTGGAAAATAAATTTCACTGTGAGAGTTTAAGGCAGTAATTTAAATGAAAATTTAAACATTTTTATATTGAAATATATATGTATTTATATTATTGAATAGAATTCTAAGTGTGTGTGAATTGTCTGGCTAAAACCCAAAACTTCGAATAATTTTGAGGATATGGAGTTTGTGCTGGTGACTTTTATTTGTTTATTTCAAGTGGTACAAAGGACCCAGGTGGCTTAAATGCAAAAGGAACATTTTTGCTTTATATAAATGAAAAGTGCAGGAACAGGACTGGTTTCAGGTATAGCATGTCCAGAGGCTCAAAAAAATGTCTCCTAGACGTTGTTTATTTTCTTCCTCTCTCAGAATATTCTCTTCTCGTACTGACTTCATTCTTATAATCAGAAGATGAGTGCCGGAGCTTCAGGCTGTACATCTCTATCTTAAACAACAGGGGGGAAAAAGCAAGTGTCTCTCCTAGAAATCTCAGGAAAAAAGACACTGTGAATCTCACTGATTCCAGTTGGGTCACCGAATGAATAATGGTGGCCAATTATAGAATTAGCCAAACCTCACAGCCCCCTAAAACTTCAATGGAAGTCTATAAATTAATAGTGAAAGAATTCCCACCCTACTGGAAAAATTATGGAATGTTTTCCAGAATAAAAGTGAATTAGGGGACTTCCCTGGTGGTCCAATGACTAAGACTCCATGCTCCCAGTGCAAGGAGTCTGGGTTCGATCCCTGGTCAGGGAACTGGATCCCACAAGCCACAACCAAGAGTTCGTATGGCACAACTAAAGGTCTTCTAAGACTTGTGCTGCCAAAATAAATAAATAAAAAATTTTAAGTGAATAATGCTACGTGGCATGTTTTACATACACACGCATCGCCGTTACCATGCCTCATCTCATATACATGTACACCTTCCCAGGTTCAGTTCCGTGTCTCAAGAGGTGAGATGAAGTCGCTCAGTCGTGTCCGACTCTTTGTGACCCCATGGACTGAAGCCCACCAGGCTCCTCAGTCCATGGAATTTTCCAGGCAAGAGTACTGGAGTGGGTTGCCATTTCCTTCTCCAGAGGATCTTCCCAACCCAGGGATTGAACCCAGGTCTCCTGCACTGCAGGCGGACGCTTTAACCTCTGAGCTGGTGGAAAAAATCTGAGACTCACTGCTTTAACTTACCCACCCAAATTTTAGCAGGGATTAATAGCTGGTGGAATCTAGCCATGCTCACCGGCAATAGAAGTACTCAGATTAGTAGGGCTTCCCAAGTGGCTCAGTGGTAAAGAATCCACCTGCCAATAAAGGAGAGGTAAGTTTGATCCCTTGGTCTGGAAGATCCCCTGGAGAAGGGCATGGCAACCCACTCCAGTATTCTTGCCTGGAAAACCCCATGACAGAGGAGTCTGGTGGGCTACAGTCATGGGGTTACGAGAGTCAGACATGACTTGGCAATTAAACCACCACCTGGATCAGAGGCTTCTATTACTACACTGACAGTAGGTGCATCAGAGACCCTTAACTGTGTTCCCTCTGACTCCTGATTTCCTTTATTTCTTGTCTCACCTAATGACTTGCTGTGTGTGTTAATTGCTCAGTTGTGTCTGACTGCTTGGGATTCCATGGACTATAGCCTGCCAGGCTCCTCTGTCCATGGGATTTTCCAGGCAAGAATACTGGAGTGGGTTGCCATTCCCTTCTCCAGAGAATCTTCTCAACCCAGGAATTGAACCTGGGTCTCACACACTGCAGGCAGATTCTTTATTGACTGAGCTCCCAGGGAATCCTAATGACTTACTGATGGGAGGTCAACCTTGCTGACTTAGCATAGGCAGAGCTGGAAGAGTATTTTCAGGATAAGAGGCTATTTTGAACGCATCTTCAAGGTTGGCCAAGACAATTGCAAACAGTATAATGAACCATAATAATGACACTGCAGAAAGTTGCAAAGTGCAGGATTATCAGTGCTGAATTCAAAGAGCATCTGATCCTCTGGGCAGATCATACAACTGGGAAATTCTTTGCTAACTGGATAAAACTGTTTCTCTTGAAACTTCAATAGCAGTGAGTTTTATTCCATGGACTATATGCAGCACTATATTTTCCCTCACTCTTTTTTCTCCAAAAGCAGGAATCCCACTCTGCCTCAAGAGACTACATTAAGAGTATGGTAGGCCATTTATAGTCTGGTTAACTACTTGTTAAATATAGGTCAGGCAGAGGATCTTGCTAGTTGTCTATCCATTATCCAATCTTTTCTTCTCTTATTAGGAGAGAATACAGATTTTGTTTAAAGTGGCAATGTGCCCAGAAAAATAAACCTTCCATTTGCTGTTTAGTTACTCAGTTATGTTAAACTTTTTGCGACCCTGTGGACTGTGGTACAGCAGTCTTCCCTGTCCTTCACTATCTCCTGGATTTGCTCAAACTCATGTCCATTGAGTCAGTGATGCCATCGAACCATCTCGACCTTGTCATCCTCATCTCCTCCTGCCTTCAATCTTTCCCAGCATCAGGGTCTTTTCCAGTGACTCAGCTCTTCGCATCTGGTGGCCAAAACATTGGAGCTTCAGGTTCAGTATTAGTCCTTCCAATGAATATTCAGGGTTGATTTCCTTTAGGATTCACTGATTTGATCTCCTTGCTGTCCAAGGGTCTCTCAAGTGTCTTCTCCAGACCTATAGTTCAGAAGCATCGCTTCTTCAGCACTCAGCCTTCTTTACAGTCCAGTTCACACATCCGTAGGTGACTACTGGGACCCTCCATAATTCCAACCTTAGTCACAGATCAAGGTGACCTTTGGGTACGCTTCTGTCCATAGAGATATAAGCAGATTTCTGTGGATTTCTGGAAGTATTTTCCATTTTTGGTAGTACCACCCCTTTTTGTCCCATTTCAGTGACTGCCTGACATACAGACAGCAAGGCTGAGCTGAAGCTTCCATTCTGTGACCATGGGGGTAAAACCACATGTGTGTCAAAGAAAGTACAGGGCAAGAAAGCACCTAGAACAATGACAGAATGTGCTGTCTAGTCTTAACAGTTAGATGAAAACCTTAATGCATGTTGTATGAAGCTGTGATAATTGAGTTTCCTTCTATTTCAGGCAGTCAAATACATTCTTAATCAATAAAGTCCATTTTTAAAAATTCTGCAAAATCTATTGATTTCTCAAAATAGCAGAAAAAAATTAGTTCAAATTAATTCATTCCATTGGGAGTTCAGCCTGTAAAATTTCTCCCTATTTTCCAAGGCCATGTTAATACTGACATCTTGGACAAGGTTTCTGAAATTCAATTTCTCCATCTCTAGAGTGCCATTAACATATTACTTATTTATTACTTATTTCCTAAGGTTGTTGTGAGGATTAAATAGAATAATCTGTAAATATTCCCTGGTAAAAAACATAAGCACTAAAAATATGAAATTCATTTTTGTCAATATTATTGGATAATCTGGGTGAGAAAGAAATACATCCAAAGGCACGTGTGCTTGTGCTCAGTTGCTTCAGGCATGTCTGACTCTTTATGACCCCATGGACTGTGCCCCGCCAGGTCACTCTGTCCATGGGATTCTCCAGGCAAGGATACTGGAGTGGTTGCCCTCTCCAGGGGAATCTTTCCAACCCAGGAATGGAACTCACATCTCTTGCATCTCATGCATTGGCAGGTGAATTCTTTACCACTAGCACCACCTGGGAAGCCAAAAAAGCACATAGTAAACCCTTGGACTGCAAGAAGATCCAACCAGTCCATTCTGAGGAGATCAGCCCTGGGACTTCTTTGGAAGGAATGATGCTAAAGCTGAAACTCCAGTACTTTCGCCACCTCATGCGAAGAGTTGTCTCATTGGAAAAGACTCTGATGCTGGGAGGGATTGGGGGCAGGAGGAGAAGGGGACGACAGAGGATGAGGTGGCTGGATGGCATCACTGACTCGATGGGCGTGAGTCTGAGTGAACTCCGGGAGTTGGTGATGGACAGGGAGGCCTGGCGTGCTGTGATTCATGGGGTCAAAAAGAATCAGACACGACTGAGCGACTGAACTGAACTGAAACCCTTAATAGGCATTTATGGATAAATGTTTAACAGTGGTTGTGCAGTTGTTGGAAGCAAAAGAGCTGGTGATTCTTTTCTCCCTTTTTCTGCATTTTCTAAATTTTATTGAATAAATATATTTATTGTTTTATAAGAACATTTGATTCATCCACTCTAAATCCCTAATGATCAAAATACATATATATATATAATACTTAGTATAATATAATTTCATTTAACAGATATGTTTAATAAATGTTTAATATATTTATTTCATATTTATCAAGTGTAGATTTATAACATAGCTGAAGCTTTATTTAAAAGGCTGAGTATGTTAGAACAGAGGGGAAAATGCAATGATGCCTGCATGAATACAACACATAGGCACAGAGACATACACAAACAGACACAAATTATATTAATAAGCATTTGAACAAGACACCCCTAAACCATGGCATCAGGAGTTTAAAAATAAATATGTATTCTATAAATAAAGCAAGTATGACAATATTACTATCTGACACAAAATTCAAGGTGACAAGCATCAAATAGAACAAAGGCAAATATTTCATACTGCCAAATTGAATAATCCACTATAGAGAAATAACAACTTTGAACTTTTATGAACCTCACTGAACAGCTTTGAAATATATAATAGAAGAACATTATATAAAAGGGAAAAAATCTACAATCATAGTTGAAGGTTTATTGTTCCTCTTAAAAATCAACAAATCAAGCAAGAATGTAAAGAGCTTCAGTTATATAATTAATAATATGATCTGTTTTTATATAATAAAATACAGCAAATATTGTGCTGCTATATTAAGAATTACTGTGTATGAAAAGTAGAATTAAAAATAAAAAGACACAGCAAACACTTGTAATGTTAAATTGGAGTTAGTATTAAATCATAAACTTTTTTTTTAAGTGTGAGGGAATCGATTACCAGTTATTGTGCTTTGCAAGAAATGTTGAAAGCTCTTTAGAAGGAAGGAATATAATATTGGTAAAAAATTTAAATTTATATAAAGAAAGGGAGAGCACTGAAAAGAGAATAAGTGGAGGTAAACTAAAACCCTTTATTTTACTTTTACTTGGTTCTTAATTGATCTAGCAGGCAATATTTTTTTTTCAAAACAATAACAACAATGTATTCAATAATTTGTGTGTGTGTGCTAAGTCGCTCAGTCATGTCCTACTCCTTGCTACCCTATAGACTGTAGCCTGCCAGGCTCCTCTGTCCATGGGATTCTCCAGGCAAAAATACCGGAATGGGTTGCCATGCCCTCCTTCTGGGGATCTTCCTGACTCAAAGATCAAACCTTCATTTCAAGTCTCCCGCATTGGCAGGCGAGTTCTTTACCACTAGCACCACCTGGAAAGCCTCTATATAGGTATTTGGGAATGCTTATATGTAAATGAAGTGAATGACAATAGTGATACAAGGAAGAGGGAGAAGGAATTAGGGTAATTTTGCTACAATAAGGTACTCACTACCAGTGAAGTGGCATAACTTTCTTTAAAAGTGAGCTTGGATTAGTTGTAAATATATACTGCAAACTCTAGGGCAAGAACTAAGATAGAAAAAAAAAAAAAGAAGTACAACTGCTATGCTAAGAAAGGAGAGAAAATAGGATCATCTAAAATACTCAATTAAAACCAAAGGCAGAGGGACTTTCCTGGCCATCCAGTGGCTGAGACTTCCACCTTCCAGTGCAAGGGGTGTGGATACGATCCCTGGTTGGAGAGTTGAGATCCCACATAGCTTGTGGCCAAAAAACCAAAACACAGAGTGGGAGCAATATTGTGACAAATTCAATAAAGGCTTTAAAAATGGTCCACATTAAAAAAAATTCTTTAAAAAAAAAAGGCAGAAAAAGAATGAAAGACAAAAAGAGGAACAAAGAACAAAAGTTATAGCTAGTAAAATGTAATGAATATGGTAGATATTAATGCAAGCATATCAATGACCACTTTGAACATTGACAGTATAAAAGCACCAGTTAAAAGACAGAGATTGTCAGGAATTCCCTGGTGGTCCAGTGATTAGGACTTGGTGCTTTCACTGCAGGGGTTTAGGTTTGATCCCTGGTCAGTGAACTAAGAGCCCACAAGTAATAAATAAATAAATAAATAAAATAAAAGACAGAGATTTTCAAAGTGGATCGATGAACAGGACCCAACTGTCTGTCATTTACAAGAAGCCCACATTTTATGTATTGGGTCCATTAGATTAAAAATAAATGGATGGAAAAATATCTACCATGCTAATACCAATCAAAAGAAGGACTAGCTGTATTAATCTCAGACAGAGCAAACTTCAAAGAAAGGAAAGTTAGAAGGGATAAAGATAAAGAAGGGAATTACATAATGATAAAGGGGTCAATTCTTCAAGAAGACATAACAATCTTTAATGTGTATGCACCTAAGAGCAGAGCATCTAAATATGTGAGGCAAAAATTGATAAAACTCAAGGAGAATAAATGAATCCACCATCATAGTTGGAGACGTCAACACCCTTCTATCACAGATGGAAAGATTCAGCAGGCAAAAAAAAATCAATAAGGACTTAGTTGAACTCAACAGCACCATCAATCAACTGGATATAATTAACATCTATTGACTGCTTCATCCAACAACAGCAGAATACACATTCTTTTCAAGCTCACATGAAACAATCACCAAGAGAGACCACATTCTGAGTCATAAAACATACATTAACAAATTTAAAAGAATAAAAATCATACAATGTCTGCTCCCAGACCACAATGGAATTAAGCTAGAAATCAATAACAGAGAGACAACTAGAAAAAAACACACTTCTAAATAACATAGGTCAAGAAAAAAAATCTCAAGAAAAATTTAAAAATATTTTGAACTAAATTAAAATGAAAATGTAACATCAAAATTAGCGAGATGCAGTGAAAGCAGTGCTTAAGGAGAAATTGATAGCATTGAATGTGTACTTAGGAAAGACAAGGACAGGGGTGAGCAGAGGGGGAACTGCGAGAAGGAAATGACAACCCAATCCAGTGTTCTTGCCTGGAGAATCCCAGGGACAGAGGAGCCTGGTGGGCTACAGTCCACAGGGTCACACAGAGTCAGACACGAGTGACTTAGCAATAGCAGCAGCAGGTCAAACAGTACAAACTTCTAGTTGTAAGGTAAATAAAGTCTAGGGATGTAATGTGGAAAGTGACAACTATAGTTAACAATGCTGTGTAGGATATTTGAAAGTTAAAACAGTAGATCCTAAGAGTTCTTATCATAAGAAAACACACACTTTTTTTTCTTTTTTTATATCTATATAAAATGAAGGATGCTAATTACACTTATTTTGGTAATCATTTCACAATATATATAAGTAATATCATTATGCCCTATGCCTTAAATTTACACAATGCTGTATGTCAATTACATCTCAATAAAAATAGGCAGGGAAGAGAAGAAAAATCTAATATTGAGCACCTAAGTTTCCGCCTTAGGGAACTAGAAAAATCCAGCAAATTCAACTGAAAGTCAGTAGAAAAAAAAGTGATAAATATGTATAGCAGAAATCGATAACACTGAAAACAGGAAATTAACAGAGAAAATCAATAAAACCAAAAGATAGTTGAAACGATCAGTAATCTATAGACCTCTAGCCAGAATAACTAAGAAAAAAAGAGAGTGGACACAAATTATTAATATTAGAAATGAAAGAAGGCATGGGTTTTTAGATCCAATACCAAAAATATGACCCATGAAAGAAATTTCAGATAAGCTGCACTTCATTTAAATTTAAACTTCTGCTCTGCAAAAGACAGTGTTAAGAGAATGAGAAGACAGACCACACACTGGGAGAAGATATTTGGTAAAGACATATTTGATAAAAGACTGCTAGCCAAAATGTACAAAGAACTCTTAAAATTTAACAACAAACCCCCAAAGAATCCAATTTTAAAAATGGAACAAAGACCTCAACAGACATTTCATCAAAGAAGATATAGATAGCAAATAAGTATATGAAAAGATCCTTCACATCATATGCCATCAGGAAATGTAAATTAAAACAAGTTAGCTAGTGTGTGCTCAGTCATGTCTGACTCTGCAATTGCATGGGTCCATGGGATTCTCCAGGCAAGAATACTGGAGTGGGTTGCCATTTCCTCCTCCAGGGGATCTTCCTGACCAAGTGATAGAAACTGAATTTCCTGCATCTCACCATTAGCAGGCAGATTCTTTACCATTAGCACCACTAATGGGATATTACTATTGCACTTATTAGAATGGCCAAACTCTGGAACACTGAGAGCTCCAAATGCTGGTGAGAATGTGGAATGACAGGAATTCTCATTTATTCCTGCTGCAAGAGCAAAATGTTATAGCCACTTTGGAAGACAGCTTGGCAGTGTCTTACAAAACTAAACACATTTTTATATAATCTAACAATCATGCTCTTTGACATTGCTAGTGGGAATGAAAAATGCTACAACCACTTTAGAAACATGTTTGGCAATTTTTTACAGTTAAACCACACTTAGCATTCAACCCTGAAACTCCATTGCTAGAAATTGAAAGACAAAAACTGAAAACATACATTCACAAAAAGCCTTGCCAAATGTCCATCAACTAGTGAGTGAACATACAATTGTGGTATATCCATATAATATTAATAAAATAGTTCCTGGCAATGAAAAGTGAATTAATGATACATGTAATATATAGATGAATGCCAAAAGCATTATTTCAAATGAAGAACGCAGGCACAAATGACTACAGAGTTTATACCATTCATATGACGTTATGTAACTGTCACATTTATTCCCCAAGCACGTTTCCCTGTTTCTATGTGAAATACAGTTTTCCTCCTCACCTGGAAAATTCCACTCATTATCACAGTACAAGCCTACACCAAAATATATCAATCATTTGTTTCTGACACAACTTTTTGGAAGTTTCAGTTATAGAAATTACATTTTTTAAAAAAGATTTTTTATTTCTATTTTCCCCAGAAAATGTGAATTCCTCAAGGGCAAGGAAGCTCTCTCCTTTCTATTCTTAGGTTTCGACAATGACTGATACATGATACATCCTCGATCCATGTTGAATAACATGTTTAGTTTTCTGTATTCCAGATTTCATCTCAGGCAGCATTTCTATAATGAAAAGCAATGAAACTAAAACTAAGTTGCTTCTATTTAACTTATTGGTATTGTCTAATCCCCAGGGTAGGAAATGGCAACTCACTCCAGTACTCACCTGGAGAATTCCACGGACAGAGGAGCCTGGTGGGTTACAGTCCACAGGGTGGCAGAGAGTCAGATACAACTGAACCACTGAGCACACATATTGTCTTATTATATAAAATAATCCAAAGAACCAGTGGCTATCTTAGCTTAAGGATGTACAGGAGAGTTTTGTTATTTTTGTACGTGAAAATACAGTTTTTTTCTTGGTCATTTGATAGCAGAAACTAAGTCATTTCTTCTCCTTTCTTGCTTCCTTCTTCCCTTCCTTCCTTTTTTATTCTTGTCAGTATTTCCAGCTAAGGAAATAAATATCATATTTAAATTAAGACAAGAAAGAATAGAAAAATCTATTTAGTGGACACAGAAAATTTTGACAGCTACCGTATGATTGAGCTGGTGATAATTATATTTTCACAGACATGTTGCTGCTGATATTTAAGCAAAATACATTGAGAAGAAAGAAAATGATGGGAGAAACATGGCACTTCATTTCTATTTTCAAGAAAATTCCAAATTCCAAAAACTTCTTTAGAAAAAACCACCATGAATTCTCATTTTGTTAGGCTTCATTGGTCCTGAGAAAATCAAGGTTTTCTTTTTTAAGATATAAACATGTGTCTATCTACACAGACATAATTCAGAAAAGTGGGCATAGCGAAAACAACTTTTATAGGTTAATAAAACATACTTTTATTTAAAGGCTTGAAGTTAGAAGGACTATGAAATATGGAGCTAACAACAACATTTAAAATAACCAACAGGAACAAAAAGAAAGTAGAAATCTAAGATCAAATGAATATAAAATGAATTTATAAACATACACACTTTCAGGGAAAAACTATTTTAAAGTGTAACTTTAATACTGTATAGCACACAAACAAAATACAATAAAAGGTAGCAAAATAAAATTTTCACTACTAGAATAAGAAAGGAAATCTGAAAATATGAGCTCCCCACAAAGTTTGCTAAAACTCGTCTTCATGAAATCCATGTGTAGATAATCTTGGGCTTTGGGACCACTTAGAGGAGAAGAAGATGAGCAACACAACCTAACACTCATAATCTTAAGTCAGCACAAGTGGAAACAGTGGCAGATTTATATACTTGAACTCCAAAATCACTGCAGACAGTGATTGCAGCCCCCAGATTACAAAACAAAAACAAAAACACTTGCTCCTTGGAAGAAAAGCTATGACAAACCTAGAAACTGTATTTTAAAAGCAGAGACATAATTTTGCGGACAAAGGTCCATATAGCCAAAGCTATGGTTTTTCCAGTAGTCATGTATGGATGTGAGAGTTGGACCATAAAGAAGGCTGAGGGCCAAAAATTGATGCTTTCAAAAAGCGGTGTTGGAGAAGACTCTTGAGAGTCCCTTGGACTGCAAGGAGGTCAAACCAGTCCATCCTAAAGGAAATCAACCCCAAATATTCATTGGTAGGACTGACACTGAAGCTGAAGCTACAGTGCTTTGGCCACCCGATGCGAAGAGCCAACTCATTGGAAAAGACTCTGACACTGGGAAAATGAAGGCAAGAGAATAGGGTGACAGAGGATGAGATGCCTCATAGAAAATTCTCTTTCTCCACTTGAACTTCCTCCAAAATAAAATATTTGTAGATGTGAAGAAATTTTAAAGTAGCCTGGAGGGGACCTTGCGATGTCAGGGCTCTTGAGAGATTTGAACTTAAAAGGCTTATGGAAGGAATGTCAACAACCTGAGGTCTCTGAGTCTCCAGAGACATTTGGGTTAAAAGGAGTGGAGTCCTTTCTAGGGCCATGAGCTTCAAAGAACATAGTACATCCCAGAAGAGAAGCTGGGGCTAACTGTTCAAGACTGACTCCAGCAAAGGCAGAGGAGTTGTTTGAGCTCCTTTTTCTGCTCCTCCTGCTTATCTAGAGACAAAAATTCAAGACAAAGTCATGTCTATAAATTACAAAGATGATTTTGGAGTTAACCATTTATCATTCCTGCATCTCTTGGGGCCTAACCCAAGGAAGGAGGAACATCATTTGGGGCAGTCAGGCACTTTAATAGCTTCCATGCAAATCCCAGAGGGGAAATTTACAGGGGAAAATGATCTCCAGCACAAATGATGAAAATGCACAACTTGAGGTCTTTAAAAGTCCAGGAGATACAGAAAGGAACAGACTTTCAATGAAGAAAGTACCTCCACATAAGCCATTAAATGGGTATTTAAGTTTATAGTATAACCAAGTTTGCCTCAACACAAAATATAATACATGATATTAATTTTTCACCATTAATCTGATTACTCTGAACTCTGGGACAAACCAGCTGCCCTAATGTATAGCTCTCTCTGGAATATATAACACTTGGAGTTAGAATCTCATAAGTGAGAGTGGTGATGATCACCTGAATATGTTCTTTTAAATTTTAAACTGAGATAATACAGAGCCTGACATACACGAAGTGTGGGATAAGTGGGTTTCATTTTTCTATAAATATCTATTCTCCATCACCCCAACTTCTCCTTTTTGCACATTCTTCCTTGTCATGGTGCTCAGTAGCGTCCAACTCTTTGTGACTCCATGGACTTTAGCACACCAGGTTCCTCTGTCCATGAAATTTTCCAGGCAAGAATACTGGAATGGGTTGCCATTTCCTACTCCAGGATCTTCTCAACCCAGGGATTGAACTCACTGTCTCTTGTGTCTCCTGTATTGGCAGATGGATTCTTTACCACTGAGCCACCAGGGAATTCCACATTCTTCCTTGTTGCTAAGTCACTTCAGTCGTGTCCAACTCTGTGCAGCCCCATAGACGGCAGCTCACCAGGCTCCCCCGTCCCTGGGATTCTCCAGGCAAGAACACTAGAGTGGGTTGCCATTTCCTTCTCCAGTGCATGAAAGGGAAAAGAGAAGGGGAAGTCACTCAGTAGTGTCCAACTCTTTGTGACCCCATGGACTGCAGCCTACCAGGCTCCTCCGTCCATGAGATTTCCCAGGCAAGAGTACTGGAGTGGGTGCCATTGACATTCTTCCTTAATGACCCCCAAATTCCTGATGGCATCAAAAGCCAGTGTCAGAAAGACCCACCAGTGGATTTTTAGGGACAGTGGTCTCTATGCTGTTCTTAATGTTCTGCATGTGGGGTTACATTTGAATAGAGATGGAGATTCAGAACAGAGGTTTAATAGCAAGTCAGAGAATGTCTCCCAGAGCAGCTTGTTAATTACATGTACCAAACACTGTAATAACATAGCATCTATCCATCCAGGAAATGTTCCTTTACTTGCTGTTTGAAAGCAATGATTTCCATAGTTGACTTGTGTACAATTATTCCTTCAGTTACTAAGTGTCTGTTTAAAGTAGTTCAAGAGCTCAGAAAATTCCCTCTGATGTGACTACTGGCAAGAATAGTACTTAGAATATTTTAAAATTGACTCTAGAATTCGAGTTCACAAACATTTATCAAGGGCCTTCTTCCGCATCAGGTACCCTCAGGTGCTGGGAGAGTAAAGACAAACAAGACAGGATAGGGTTTGCCTTCAAGAAGCTCAGAGACAAACAAGCAGGTGACTTAGTACCATGTGAAATGGCATGCTGTGATAGAGAGGGGGCACTAGATCCAGCCATCCCGGGAGACAGAGGATGGAGTGGTGACTGTTCATAAGAGGTGATATATGAAGAGTCTTAGGGAGTGACACAAGCCAAACAGTTTGCAGCAGAACAGAGTGTTCAAGGAGGGAGGGGGCAGACAGCGTAAATCGACTGTGGTCAGAGGAATAGTACTTAGAATATTTTAAAATTGACTCTAGAATTCGAGTTCACAAACATTTATCAAGGGCCTTCTTCCGCATCAGGTACCCTCAGGTGCTGGGAGAGTAAAGACAAACAAGACAGGATAGGGTTTGCCTTCAAGAAGCTCAGAGACAAACAAGCAGGTGACTTAGTACCATGTGAAATGGCATGCTGTGATAGAGAGGGGGCACTAGATCCAGAGGATGGAGTGGTGACTGTTCATAAGAGGTGATATATGAAGAGAGTCTTAGGGAGTGACACAAGCCAAACAGTTTGCAGCAGAACAGAGTGTTCAAGGAGGGAGGGGGCAGACAGCGTAAATCGACTGTGGTCAGAGGAAGTAAGCGTCAGTACATGCAGAACCTTGATTTCGTATTCTGTAAAGGAGCTTAGAATTCAGACTAAAATGGTCAAGGTGCTTCTGAGAAGATTATCAGGGGGAAAGGGAAAGTTGATCAATTGTGTCCAACTCTTTGCAACCCCATGGACTGTACAATCCATGGGATACTCCAGGCCAGAATACTAGAGTGGGTAGTCTTTCCTTTCTCCAGGGAATCTTCCCAACCCAGGGATCAAACCCAGGTCTCCCATCCTGCAGGTGGATTCTTTACCAGCTGTGTTATCAGGGAAGTACCCTAAAGACTTCAGAGGGATGTCATGGTTAAATCTACCTTTTAGACAGATGACTCTGATACTCCATTTAATCAGATTTAGTGCTGCTGTTAGGAGGTTATGGCAGTGATCCAAACAAAAGCTATTAATGGCCAAATTTAGGATAGGCTGTAGGTTCAAAGATAGGTTGAAAACATACATGAAGGAGAAATCATGATATTGACTTATTCATTATATATGGAAGGTATAAGTCCTGGGTTCTTTACTTGAGCAAATATTAATACCAACACCAATGACAAGGATATAAGAATTCTTTGAAGCAATACACTGCTGTCTAATTTCAAGGGATACACAGCATGTTGATGGAGAGCATGAGCTTTTCAGCCAGAGTGGCTTGGTTCAGATGCCATCTCCATTGTTTAAAACTTAGATTAACTTGGATGAGTGCCTCTACTCTTCTATGCAATTTTCTCATCTATTGAAAGGTGATGATACTGGCAGTACCTGCATATTGGGATTGTTATGAGGATTACATAAAAAATATATGTGATATGCTTAGAATAGTTTCTGACACAGCAGTCAGTAAACAACTATATATACACAAATGAAAAACACTCAAGGCCAGAAGATAAGTGGAACAAAACCCACACTGCAGTAGACACCAAAGTTCAAAGACAGAGACAGCAAGTGGAACATGAGGTAGATCAAAGGGAGAAGGGTGGCATTAGAAGTCCAAAGAAGAAGAATTTCAAGGAGAAACAGTGAGCAAGTATTAGATGATGCTAAGAGTTTAAGCAAAGTCAACACAATAAAGGACTTTAAAGGTAGTAGGTAGGAACACAATGAAATAAATCATCCTTTTCTTCAGATGAAACTCTGTTGTGTTTGGGAAGTCTTTTTAATTTCTAAAAATTTATTGGAGGATAATTGCTTTACAATGTTGTGTTGGTTTCTGCTGTACAACCAGTGTAAATCTGCTTCAAGATTACATATATCAGGGATATCCTGGTAGCTCAGACAATAAAGAATCTGCCTGCAGTGCAGAAGACCTGGGATCGATCCCTGGGCTGGGAAGATCCCCTGGAGAAGGAAATGGTAACCCAGTCCAGTATTCTTGCCTAGAGAATTCCATTTATAGAGGAGCCTGGCAGGCTGCAGCCCATGAGGTAGCAAAGAGTTGGGCACGACTGAGCAACTAACACTTTCACTTTCATACATAGATCCTTTTCCTCTTGAACCTCCTTCCCGCCTCCCACATCCTAGGTTGAAGCTCTATTGTATTTTGAAAGCAAAAATTACGACTACTTTTCTCTTGAGTTCCGTTTCACCAAAACCAATAAAAGATATAAGAGTAAATGTCATGTGACTAACACTTTAGGAAAGCTAAAGGACAGCTAAACTGGATCCTTATACCACCTCTCATACCAAAATAAATCCCAGGTGTGTCAGAGACTGATATATACAATACAAAGTCAAAATAGACAAGAATAAATTCATAAACATTTTGTAATCCAGGGGTTAAAATGTATTATTTTTAAACATAATAAAATATTTAGGCAGTATAAAGAAAATGATTTACAACTTCCTTATAGAAAAATATCATAAAGAGAAAATTTTTTTAAAGATGACATATTTGTTGACTAAGACACAAATATTTGAAAAACTGGCAAAAACGAGTGAATAATTCATAAGACATGAAAAACAAATGAATAATAAATCTTTAAAAAATATTCTCAATGTAAATGTGAATTAATCTACAGAGCAATTCTATCACCATCCAAGTAGGCAAAGGTTAATGAGATAAATACCTTCTAATATTAATGTTATTAGAAAAAATAGCCATTAATATGTACTAGTATTTGGAGTATATAGATTATTAACACATTTTGGGGCTCAGGGGCTTCCCAGGTGGCTCAATGGTAAAGAATCTGCCTGACAATGCAGGAGACACAGGTGATATGGGTTCAATTCCTGGGTCAGGAAGATTCCCTGGAGGAAGAAATTATAGTGCGCTCCAGTATTCTTGCCTGGATAGTCCCATGAACAGATGAGCCTGGCAGACTACAATCCATGGGGTCGCAGAGTGGGACATGACTGAGCAACTGAGCATGCTTGCATCTATAGCAATGACTATTAAAGGGCAAACATCAATCAATCTATTCCACACAAGACCTGGACAGTTCAGTTCAGTTCAGTCACTCAGTCATGTCCAACTCTTTGCGACCCCATGGACTGCAGCACTATAGGCCTCCCTGTCCATCACCAACTCCCAGAGTTTACTCAGACTCATGTCCAATGAGTTGGTGATGCCACTCAACTCTCATCCTCTATCGACCCCTTCTCCTCCTACCTTCAATCTTTCCCAGCATTAGGGTCTTTTCAAATGAGTCAGTTCTTCATATCAGGGCCACCCAAGACGGATGGGTCATGGTGTAGAGTTCTGACAAAACATGGTCCACTGGAGAAGGGAATGGCAAACCACTACAATATTCTTGCCTTGAGAACCCCATGAACAGTATGAAAAGGCAAAAAGATAGGACACTGAGAGATGAACCATATGAAAAGACCTAGCCACTTCTCTTTAAAACTATCAAGGTGATGGGAAACGAGTGAGAAATAGTCATAGATGGGAAGACACAGGAAACCTGATGACTAAATGCAATTGGTATCCTGGAGAAGACTCTGGAATAACACAATACATTAATGGAAACATCTTACTGAAATCTGGAGTTTGGTGAACTGTAATGTATCATTGCTTTTTTACTTTTGACAATTAAATATGTTTTATTATATGACCATGCTAATATAGGATGGCAATTTTAAAGCAAACTGGGTGAGGGGCTTATTATCTTGCAGCTTTTCTGTAAATAAAAAATAATTCTAAAATTAAAAATTTATTTAAAAATTTGTTTGACCAGTTCAGTTCAGTCACGCAGTCGTATCCGACTCTTTGCGACCCCATGAATCGCAGTACACCAGGCCTCCCTGTCCATCATCAACTCCCAGAGTTCACTCAGACTCACGTCCATTGAGTCCATGATGCCATCCAGCCATCTCATCCTCGGTCGTCCCTTTCTCCTCCTGCCCCCAATCCCTCCCAGCATCAGGGTCTTTTCCAATGAGTCAACTCTTCGCATAAGGTGGCCAAAGTACTGGAGCTTCAGTTTTCGCATCATTCCTTCCAAAGAAATCCCAGGGTTGATCTCCCTCAGAATGGACTGGTTGGATCTCCTTGCAGTCCAAGGGACTCTCAAGAGTCTTCTCCATCAACACAGTTAATTTCATTTCTAAGAATGTATCCTATAGAAATACTGCAGCAAGCATTAAAAATGTGTAGAAGGATATTCACCACACATTAATTACAAATTGGAAAAAACAAATGTAGAAAAGAAGATTAAATAATTGAGCCTGAAGCTATAACATGGAATATTAAACATTCATTAGAATATGCTCTAGACTTACAAGTGTGGCAAGAAAGATGTCTATGGTATATTGTTAAAAGAAAAAAAAAGCAAGTTGCTATATACAGACACAGATAGAATGAGAGATAGAAATAGACACATATTTATGGTTAAAACATACATATATACAACAGAAGGAGTCTGGAAAAAAAAAAATCCCAGAGTTCACTCAGACTCACGTCCATTGAGTCCATGATGCCATCCAGCCATCTCATCCTCGGTCGTCCCTTTCTCCTCCTGCCCCCAATCCCTCCCAGCATCAGGGTCTTTTCCAATGAGTCAACTCTTCGCATAAGGTGGCCAAAGTACTGGAGCTTCAGTTTTCGCATCATTCCTTCCAAAGAAATCCCAGGGTTGATCTCCCTCAGAATGGACTGGTTGGATCTCCTTGCAGTCCAAGGGACTCTCAAGAGTCTTCTCCATCAACACAGTTAATTTCATTTCTAAGAATGTATCCTATAGAAATACTGCAGCAAGCATTAAAAATGTGTAGAAGGATATTCACCACACATTAATTACAAATTGGAAAAAACAAATGTAGAAAAGAAGATTAAATAATTGAGCCTGAAGCTATAACATGGAATATTAAACATTCATTAGAATGTGCTCTAGACTTACAAGTGTGGCAAGAAAGATGTCTATGGTATATTGTTAAAAGAAAAAAAAAGCAAGTTGCTATATACAGACACAGATAGAATGAGAGATAGAAATAGACACATATTTATGGTTAAAACATACATATATACAACAGAAGGAGTCTGGAAAAAAAAAACACATATAACTGGTTTTTGAGAGAGAGGAAAGTGGGGGTTTTGACTTTCCAGCTTTTTCAAATTTCCCCCCTTGAACATTATTAGCTTGGTTAGTACAATTGATATGTTTCTTTTAAAATTCTGTGTTGTAATGGGGAAAAAAGTGAACACAAGAACTAGAAAGTTAGGAAATGTCCAGCTTTGCCATTGGTTATTTATATGAGCTCAGGTACATGGCTTAATTTATCTGGTCCTATATTTCACCAGATAACAGGAGGAAGTGGGATTCAATCATCTCTTGATGTCTTTTTCAGACCTTAAAATTCTACTGGTCGACTGTCTTGAAGACTGAGTGATCCTGACATTCTAACATCTATGCGGAAATTGGTATTTTTGGTCTTAGAGCATCTCTATTTTGTTGCAGTTGTTTAGTTGCTAAGTCGTGTCTGACTCTTTTGCGACCCCATGGACTGTAGCCAGCCAGGCTCCTCTGTCCTTGGGACTTCCCAGGCAAGAATACTGGAGTGGGTTGTGATTTTCTTCTCCAGGGGATTTTCCCAACTCAGGGATGGAACCCGAGTCTCCTGCATTGCTGGCAGTTTCTTTACCACTAAACCGCCAGGGAAGCCCAAATCTCCATGAAGAAGGAATAAATATTATCTTTTCAATTGGTGGAGGAGGCGGTATGGGCTATATTAAGGAGTTTTTAAAGCAACTGGAGATTCATGTCCAATTCATAATGAACACAACTGGTTGTGGTTCATTACCTAATGGTAACATTAGGTTACCTAGAGCACTCCTCTTTTGGAAAATGGTTTTGACCAGATCACTGGACATCATCAGCCTGAGAGACTATATATTCTCAAGGTTTAATGGACATTTCAAAGGCACCATGATTCAAGCTTTCTTTAAACTCTTTTTATATACTTTAATGAGTTGTTCCTAGTCAACCTTGGGAACACTCATTACTAAGGAGGAATCACACACATTCTTTCCATTCCTAATAATTATATATATTTTCTAAAATCTATTCAGTTATTGCAGGCAGTGTAGGTTTATCAATTACCGCTCCAAGCTTCCATTATCTATTTTGAGAGTATAATTTGTTTCCCACATAGAGTATGTGTTAACAGCATGATGTGTTTTACATTTGTAATTAATTTTGAACTGACAAAGAAGGTAGGGAAAATTCTCCCATAAATAAAAGTAATGAATGCAAGTATTTAAACAAAAGGTCCTAGTAATTTCCAGAGACTAAAAAAGTAAAAAACTCAACTTTTCTCTTTTAAAAGAAAAATAAGATATCCTTTGTTCCTTCTTCACAACGCTCCAGAGATTTTGAAATTCTAATACAAAAAAGGATAATAAATGACAGGTAGGCACAGTACATTGAATCTGTGATCAAGAAATTGTTTACTTCTCAATAAAATTAATAAGATCATTTTTCCTGTACATGACTAATTGGCTTGTTCATGCAAAGTTGTATCAAAAAATCATTTTTCTAGACATAAATTCTGCCCCATGATGAAACTAAATATTTTGCTACTCTTAGCACTTTTTAAAATGATAGAGAGCTTGAAATTAAATTACACTAAATGCCTTTATATTTATTCGGCATTAAACCTTATTTTCCTTACTGTCATCCTGCCAGCGTGATATCATCAGAGTTAAAGAGGGATGCTAATGCTATTTATATTACACTGCACTGTCCTCTAATTGACCTTGTTTGTGCAATGGAATGGCTGCTTTTCTCAAGCTGCCAGCCCTTTATTGCAGCATTTTGACCATGCACTAGTGGCTCTTTGTGCTGCTGCTGAGTTCAAGAATCAATACTGCATTCCCCACAGCCAATAAAGGCAGCTGACAGCATGAATTAACTGAGTGTGGCCAGTTGCATGGGGGACCATTGTCTTTAAGGAAAATCTGGACGTGATTACCAGTCTCTATCTCCAAGTGAAGGTTTTAATGCAAAGTGCGAGGTTGCTGTAATTTAATTTTGGCCTGCTGCTCTGACACACTCCCCTTTGCCACTGCTTCATGGAATCCAAGTTATAAATGGCTGCAAACCAAAACACATACAGAGACAAAGGCAAATACTCCAGTCACAGGATAGCAGCGGTTTCACCTGGCTTGGCCATTCTTTTCTGATAGCATACTTGTAACCACTCCTATTTCTTCAACCCAGTCTACTTGTTAAAGTACTAAGTCAATCCAAAGTTAAAAATTAAATTTGTTACAGCCTCTACTTCTAAATGAAATTTTCCTATGTGGCAAGGTGGGAAAATCTGCATGAACAACTCATTGCTTTCAAATAGATTTGTCAAAATTACAGAAGAACTTATCTATACTTCCTCATCCTCCACCCATGGCAAGATGATTTCTATTTCTAGTCCACTGACCTACTTTCCCCTACAACAAAATCAAATAGATTATTCCAGTTCTTATCTTCTTCTTAGTATTTACTATTAGACACTTCCTCCTTCGCCAAACATTCTCACCTTTTGGAATCTGTTTCCCTCTCAGTGCTGATGTTCTGCTCATTTTACCCTTCTTCTCTTCTCTTACTTGAAGGTGGTCCATCCATGTACAATCTCATCCTTTTTCATCCCTATAATCCCTTTTCAGCTCCTTGTGTTGACTCACAAGTATTAACTTTCATTTTCATCTCCAACCTAGTCCTCTTAATAATTCTGGCTGTCCCATCAGTATTTTAAACTCCTCGGATCTCCAACTCAGAGCATCATCTCCTGTTGGGTTTTCCAGTTCAGTAAGTGATCACTAGTTTCACATGCCAGAACCTGGACCTTTCCTATGAATCCTCTCTGTCTTTCACTTTCCACAATCAGTCCATTTTCAAGTCCTCCTAATCTATCTTTTATTCTTGCAAGGTAGCCATTCCCTCATCTCCATCATTTCCAAGGCTACCACACTAATTGGGCTCTCCTTCAAGGTCTTCTTTATCCATCACCAAGACTCCCTGAACGTGTTCCCTTCACTGAAATATCTATCCTGAAATTAACCTTATCTTTCTAAAAACGTTGAATAGGTCCACACTACTTTTCTGTTAAAACATTTCAAAGATGCTACACTAAGACTTTACATCTTCAGTTTCAAGTTTTATGTGTGTTGTCTTTTGCCCCTTCCCAATGACACAGATTTTGGTCCCATAACTACTAACTCAATGGTTTAAATACAAGGACACGGACCATGGCGGAGACTTAGTTTACAACCAGAACAGAGAAAAAACACCTATTAGATACTTGACTGCATTCATTAAGCTCCAAAGCTGCAGTGACTGCCTAACCTTCCACAAGTATGTTAGACAAAAGGAAAATCCACAGAATTACAAAGAGAGATTTGTGTAAGCCTTTAAAGGGGGAAATGACATGTCATTTCTTGCTTTATCAAAAGACCTATATTTCCGAGAGAACTTTGGTATTGAAAACATCATTTCTGTTTATAACAGGCAATGCTCTTGGTTGAAATTAATTCAAGCAGAGTTATTCAAGGGACAGTGTATTATATACAAACCATTTAACTTGAGCTTTAAAACGATTTTTCATGTCTGAGAATTATCAGAAAGATACCGGTTTGGATCAACACTTTCCAAAAACTGGAATAAAGCCTGTGGTTTTTAAAGGCTTTTATTTTAAATGCAAACATGAGTAAGACTCTTAAAGGCCCAGCTTCAGATCTCTTCCTACTCAAAAATTCTGTTGCTATTCAGTTTTTTCAGGAGAATTTTATTTTACTTCCATTGCCCCTAAACATCCTTATTAAAAAAACAAATTAAAGTCTGTAATTCTTACATTCCCACTTTCAGAAAGGTTGAAATAAAGTTGGTAATGCACAGCTACTTAAGCTGCCTCATTCTCCCCAGAATATGTAGCTATAAAACAAGAAATAGGTGTGTTCAGCTTCAAGTCAGAGCATGATGATCCTTCTAGAATCTATGAAGAAAAGGTATTATCCACTTTCCTATCCTTCCTCCCATCAGCTCTCTCATCTCTCATATGAGGCACTTCTCTGGCCTGAGAAACTTCAGGCGTTTATGGCTTGGTGACTCAACACCATTTGAGGGTTCTGCTGAGAGTGCAAAAATGGCAAATGAAAGGCAAGCACACACAATTCTCTGTCCTCCACTCTCTCATGGAAGGCAGAGAATTAGAGCGTGGGGGGAGGCTTGGGCTACCTCCATAAAGACTGAGATGCTGCTGCTTGTATTATATGGTGAGATGTTGTGCAAAAGTGGGAGGGGCATTTTGTGATAGACAGATGCATTCACTTGGAGTCCAAGAAGCCTAGGCAGGAGTCGCCAGGTTCAGGTCTCTAACTCACCTTCCCTTATTCTGTCAGGAACCTCTTGACATCAAAGCCTGGCTACTTGCAAGAAAGTAAGTGGATGCAAAAAATGAGAGAATGTTGCACCCCCTTTTTACTTGGGAAGATATATTTGTGTAACTGTTCTCAAGACTTCAAAGTGACCAGTTAAACCCATGAAGTATCTTTGCTCCTGATTTATTTTATCTAAAATGATTCTTCCAAGTAGCAAGATGATTTTTATCAAGTTCCCTTTCATCGAAGGCAACATCCTCCGGATTTGATCTGCCTAAAATATGTATTTGATAGGATTCAGCGTACTTTACACCTTCCTGAAATAACCTTACACTTTTAATGACAATTGTGGTTGTCCGGCCTTTTGACCTCACAGAAGAGTAACAGCAGCCCAGCTCCTTGAAGCAGCGCAAGTCTGAGTGGGGAGTTGGGGGGAGCTGAGAGCCATTCATCAAAGTCCTCACTGTGGGCCTGACTGCAGGAATCGCTGTACATCAAGACCTGAAAATATATAGGCTTCTTCTCTCTCCTTGGTAGTGTGCAAAAGCCATGTTTATTTGTTAATCCATTCTCCATCCCCTTACCCTCACCCCAAAAGTGCTGTCTCTGTTTATAAGAAAATTCGGCTGCTTTTTGTTTTCCGATTAAAGGTTCTGAGTGAATTATTTGGTCAAAGCACAAGGCCAGGCAGCCCTCTGGGCTTTCTGGATGATAAACGAGAAGGCTCTATGGCCTCAGCTGGGAAGTCTGCAGCCAGCATTGAAATAATCAAAAGTGACCCCCATGCAATCATAGCCAGTGTGACAGTGAAGAGGGGACACCAGGAAGCAGTGGTCCAGACGACAGAGGATCAATACTCCTGGAGAGGGGGTAAAATAGATTCCAAATGGAAAATAAACTCGTCGAGAATACATCTACAAAGACAAGAGAAGAGGAGGGAAAATAAGCCAAACCTGTAGGAAACAACACAACAAGGAAAAGTGAGGGCATGTGGGGTTGCGGGGAGTGGTTCACAGTTGATTGAAGATAAAAACTGACTGCATGAGAGTCAATAGGAATTTGCTTTCTCGGCAAAGAAAGGGGGCAGTGCAAGCATTCAGGAACTTGAGTTGTCATGTCACAAGAGCGAGGATCTTCTCCAGTCTAGTTTAACCTGCTTCAAAAAAAATATCATTTGTACAAAGTGTTGACAGCCTCAAAAACTTGGTTTTGTTTAGTGAGGCTTAGTTTTCAAGAAGGAAATGAGGACAACCCACATTGCATTTCTTTTGAAAATATATTTCAATGAAAAAGAAGATGGAGAGAGGTAAACCTAATTTGCATCATTTAGTTCAAAAGAAACGTTGCTTTGATGCCACTGTGTATATTTGCAGTTCTTCCTTGCTCTCCTGGGAGCCCATGTGTATTAACATTCCATTCTTCTTTTTTCATTATTACTATCACATATATTAAAAACACACATGGGTGTGGGCACACACACACACACACACACAGTATTAGCTGATAAAACCATCACAGCAACCTGCAGTCTGAAAACTTTCTCCTGAATTCAATGCCAAGCAGCATAAGTAAAACTAAAGATTCTGACAAATGTTCATAAAATGTCATTAGGTTCAAAGACAACATTGGAATTTCATGATTCCGTGTTCCTCTCGCGAGTCGCAGTGAATTCGTGTTTCTAGGGAGTCACACTATTCTGTAGTCAGGCCTGGAGAATGTTTCAAATCTCATTCAAATAGTGGAACATTGCATTCTCTACGGCATCATCTTGATTTCTTCTTTTTTTTTTTTTTTTTTGGTAACAGAAACTGGAGATGCGTTGCTGCCAGCATGCTGGGAAGGGAGTGGGACACTAGCTACCTAGCTGCCTGCGGATGCACGACCTACTGCGTCAAACGCTACGGCAAACCTACATGAAAATCAGAAGTCAAGAACTGTGATCTTCCTACAGGAATAGCTTTAAAAACCTCCAGTTATTCCTGCAATGCAGCAGATGCTCGGACTGCTGCCCAGCTCCGGCTGGCTCTCAACACGGCTGACGCCAAACCTGAGATGCTGCAAGGAACCAGCATCATGTTTACACGGAGCTGCTAGGGTGCCCGAGATGCCCTCCTTGGTATGCCCTTCAAGCACTTCTTTCCTTCCCACATCCCTATGTGGCTTGAAATGGTCTTGCTTCCCCATGTCTCTGGGCTCACTCTGGCTGGATAGTGAGCCCCATAAGGGCAAGTCTGGATAGTGAGCCCCATGAGAGCAAGTCTGTGTGTAATAACACAGATATTATCTCTAACACCCATCTCACAGCAAGCACAGCCTGACCCACGGTAGGAAGTCTGCAACCACTTGCTGGATGAATACATAGAATTAAATAACCTTGAACAAGTCTCCTAAGATGAGTCACTTCCTGAATCTGGCACGTGGCTCTGTGCTCCTAAAGGAAGACACAGAACTCAGAACAGCCGACCTCCCTTCTGCCTAGAGGGGTAGAAAAACCAATTGAGTCTCTGATGCTGAAGACCCATCTGGACCAGCACCAAGTAGCATATAACTGGGGCTGCATTGAGAAACAGGCTGAGCCCTTGGAACAGCTCACTCAAAAGGAAGGAAGGTTTTCATGAATTGCCTGGAGGGCTCAGTCTGTTCTCAACACAGCCCTCAGTTACACGCTTCCCGACTAGAATTCCTGTGCTCCCTGAGGATGAATCTCAGCAGTGGTCTGAGCTACTTGTGCGTCTGGAACTCAACTAGGAAGTGGGACGTGGCTTCCAAAGTCAAAACCAGGGTCAAGTTTTGAACCTATCATTTTCATTTTGGGTAAGTCATAAACAGTAGAGATGGTACCTGGATGATTACAGCCCTAGCTCCAAGTTTATTCAGCCCTAACCTCCATGCCTGAGACACAAGACCCACGGAGATGCTGAGCCCCTCCTGCCACTGTCTTTTTCCTGACTGCCCGGCCCTGCTGGCCCAGTCGCCCTGCTGCAATGTGACAACATGTGATCCATGGCTGTCTGCACCCAGGCAGGCAGTCTTTCGCTGGAGCCCACAGAGCAGCTGTACCTTAAGAAGAGCCCACATTTTATTAAGTCTTTCCCTCAGTAAGATCACAGTCATCTCTACCCAGTCCCATCACCTGGGAAGTGAAGACTACAGGGAGCCTTAGAGAAGAAAGAGGCTGAAATAATTCTTATAGCTGAAATGTGGCTGGGATGGGAAGGGTTACTCTGTCTGCCAACGAAACATGCCATATGCTCTTCTGTAAGCACAAGTGACTGAATTTATTCTTTATCTGAAAGATAGTTAAAATGAGTTGTCAAACACTTTCGGTGCAGTACCATATTCAAGACTCTTTTATTTTTTGTTTCAAACAGCTCTTTGCATAATTAGGACATTCTTAAATACATTAAAAAGACCTCTAGTCTATTTACCTATCTAATAATTTTCTAATTTAACTGTCAGGAGTGAATCAGGGAAGATCTAATATAGAAAGGTTTTCTGTATTATTAAACCATGCATTTACTCTCCAGCCCTTCTAGATGAATATTTTAGTCTGGGGGCAAGTAGATAATGCTAGCAGTGCATAAACATACCCCACAATGCATAAACATACATGCTCATAGACACATATGTGCACATACATGCTTGCACACGCACAGTCATCTTTCTGAGAATTCCTGCAAACTCTTTTTTTATATCACAGGATATACCCAAGAGAGAATTAAAGTCCTTTGTGGAAATGGCAACCCATTCCATTATTCTTGCCTGGAGAATCCCATGGACAGAGGAGCCTGTCTGGTTATAGTTCATAAGGTTGCAAAGAGTCAGACATAACTGAAGCGACTTAGCACATAGATTAATAAGGAGTTAAATGAAAAGAATCGGAATGTCTCTCTTTCCAGACCCAGCCTCTCTTTGTTCATCATATCTGGGTTTTAAATGACCCCCTACTTCCCAAAGGCTTAATCTCACTCCCTGTGAACCACCTACAAGGTCTTCACCTTGGGGACCCAAAGACTCTGTGCAAGTATCAAATATATTTTATAAGGAAAACTCTGTGTTACTCATCTGAAGCTACCAAACATGGAAAAAGAGTGCTTTTCAGTGTCATTTTAATGTGTGAACTGAGGGATCATTTACTTAGCCAAGTGAGGGAGCTTTCCTGACGTCACCTCCCTGCGGGCCTGAGGTTTGCTTAAACCCATTCACATGCTGCTATATCCAAATGGATAACTTGGGAAATTTTTTTCTGTTCCTTAATGTATCAAACTCCAGCCCGATTCCTGAAAAAAATAAATAAATATTCTAAGAAGAAATTGAGGGAAATATCCACTTCTCTCTCCTGTTTAAATAAAGAAGAACAAAGTAACCTAAATGTCCATCCACAGAGGAATAGATAAAGAAGATGTGTACATATATCCAATGGAATATTACTCAGACATTAAAAAGAACAAGCTAATGTCATTTGCAGCAACATGGTTGGACCTAAGAATGTCATACTGAATGAAGTAGTCAGACAGAAATATTGGATGACGTCCCTTATATATGGAATCTAAAAAAAGTGACAGAAATGATCTTGCTTACAAAACAGAAAGAGACTCAGAGACTTAGAAAATGAACTTATGGTTGCCAGGGTGAGGGGACAGGGAGTTTGGAACGGTCATGTACACACTGCTATATTTATTTTATTTATTTTTTAATTTTTAAGGCGGCGCGCGCGGACCCGCAGCCCACCCCGACCCAGCGCCGGGGCGTGCACGGCGGTGCTTCCCGCGTGCTGCCGGCTCTCACATTGCTATATTTAAAATAGATAATGAATAAGGACCTATTGTATAGACAGAAGAGTTGACTCATTGGAAAAGACCCTGATGCTGGGAGGGATTGGGGGCAGGAGGAGAAGGGGACGACAGAGGATGAGATGCTGGATGGCATCACCGACTCGATGGACGTGAGTCTGAGTGAACTCCGGGAGTTGGTGATGGACAGGGAGGCCTGGCGTGCTGCGATTCATGGGGTCGCACAGAGTCGGACACGACTGCGCGACTGAACTGAACTGAACTGAACTGTATAGACAGACTCTTCTCAATGTTATGTGGCAGCCTGGATGGGAGAGGTGTTTGGAGGAGAATGGATACATGTGTACCTATTATGGTGTCTCCTTGCTGTTTACCTGAAACTGTTACAACGTTGTTAATCGGACATACCCCAATACAAAATACGTTAAAAAGAAAAAAGCTGGGGATATACAAAGGCAGAAAAAAAAAAAAGAAAAGAACAGTAAGGGACACCATGAGCCAGGAACTGGCAAATTGAAAATGTGGCTTTAGAAAAAGTTATTCACAATCTGAGTGAAAAATTTCATCCCAGGTGAAATCTGTTCTTTAGAGAAGAGGATGATTTCACTGATGCTCTGAATGCAAATGGTATGAAGATATTCAGGCACTTGATCTAGCCACCTGGATGGGCTTTTGGATTCTGTAAAATTCCATTTTCTTGAGTCTTAAAACATCATTTGTTTTCTTTATCTAGATATGTAAAGAGAAAGAGATACAAACAAGCAAAAGTAAAATTACTAAAAGAGACAAATTTTTCCCTAAGCAATAACGATTGTGGAAAGCAGTCTTTTGTAGCCACGAACTTGTTTCTCTAAGTGAAAAACAAAAACAAGTTGAGGACAATTTTCCCTTGAAAGCTATGAACTGATTCTCAGGATTATCAGAATGATTCTGTATCCTCGGAAATAATCAAACAATTCATAGGAAAAACTGGAACTACCAACCTATTGTAATGATACCTTAAAAAGGGAAAGAGAAAACAGAGACAGTTTTTCTAAAAATGTCAGTGTAAGAAAAGAAGGAGACTTAAAATGATCTGTCAATCTTCGAGAAAGATTCTTGAAATAATTTAGCAACCCTGATCTCTAGAGTTTTGCCTTTTTATGCTAATGTATCTATTTTCATTTAATCTTCTTTTAACCTAAGGTTTAAGATAAATCTTCTGATATAAAAATACTGAATTAGACAAATGACATTTGTTTGACTAATGTCTCTCATAAGCAAGGACTCTATGACCTCTACATGCTTCTGTCAGGTGTCATTTAGGCTGCATTTAAATTTAGGCTAGGATCAAGACAACACTGGATGAAGGCTTGATTGTGCTATGCTTTTTCTATTCACAGATAATTAGTGTGAAACACTTTTTCATAGATATATGAGATGAGAGAAGGGACAGTGTCAACTCAGAGCACATTTTATTTCAAAAATAAAGTAGAATAAATTTAAAATAAATTCTGTAAGACTTGTATGTAACTTTCACTCAATTTGGCATATGTTTACTTACATTTATGTACTATATTTGTATTATTATGTGACCCATATTAAACCAGTTTAGACTGTTGTTGAGGAAGGTTGAGCAGATCATTTATATGACCACAAATATCCTTAATGTGATATTCTTAATCACTAGCTAATTTAAACAGTAATAACTAAGATTGTAGTTACAATTATGTAGTTATAATCTTTCCTTTAACTGTTAGGGATATATTTAGCTTTAGGTAATGAAGTATTGATGCTTTTGAACTGTGGTGTTGGAGAAGATGGACATGAGTTTGAGTGAACTTCGGGAGCTGATGATAGACAGGGAGGCCTGGTGTGCTGCGATTCATGGGGTCGCAAAGAGTCAGACACGACTGAGCAACTGAACTGAACTGAACTGACTGAATGAAGTACTAAACTATACTATCTTAACAAAGTAACTGTTGGCTTTCTCCTCGTAAAAAAGCAAAGTCAAGCTGTTTCTGATGTGAGTTGGATAACTCCAGGATGTCAAGTCAGACATGGGTTTTTCCTTACAGTCACAAGATGGCTGCATAGCCCCAGGCATTACATCTGTATTCAAAGCAGGAAAAGAGATGAAAACTGGTGTCAACCATGTCTGTTCTATACAAAAAGGGAAAATCCTCTGCAAAATAATCTTAACAGACTTCTTTTTAGAATCCATTGGCCAGAACTGGCCACCCTTATGCCCTGAGACCAGGAAAGCAAGGAAAATGATTGTCATGACTGGCTTTGGCTACTTACAATCTATATCAACTACAGGGTGGCAAGGCACATAAAGATTCTAAACAAATGCAAGTTTCTGTTCGAGAGGAAAAAGAAGACTGGATGTAAAGTAGACAATAACATTGTCTGTCCTGCATCCATAAATAGAAATTGATGGTTTGCCGAAATATGCAACCTGGCATGCATGCTTGTCTTCAAACTCCAGTGTGTGTCCAGCTGACAACAGTTGAGCGCATCATCTTGGTATGCAAAGACGCACACTTCCTACTGATTTCCATGGCCTCTTTGATATCAATCATCAGAACTGATGTTATATGACAGCAGAACTTAAGCAAAGTTAAGATAAACAAAATATTTTTCTTTTCCTACTGTCATTTGAAAAGGGCCTATAAATGTCTTCAGACTCCGTCTTCTCTACATTTACTCTTCAAGTCAGTAAGAAGCAGGAGGTTTGGTTTGTTGTAAGATACCCAGACCATCCTCGGTGTTACTGAGAGAGTTGACAGAGCTCAATGGGAAGTTCCTATAGCTTTCTCTGATGGCTCAGTGGGTAAAGAATCTGCCTGCAATGCAGGAGATACAGGAGATTCAATCCCTCTGTCTGGAAGATCCCCTGGAGGAGGAAATGGCAACACACTTCGGTATTCTCGACTGGGAAATCCCATGGACAGAGGAGCCTGGTGGGCTACAGTCCATGGAGTTGCAGAGAGTCGGACATGAGCATTTAAGGATGTAAATATATAAAGGGACATTCACAGACACTGGCAAGATACAGAGCCAAACTCGCATCCAGGTTTCTTCTACTTGCTGCCAGATCTTTGGTAAGTTATTTATCCTCTTTCTACTTTATTTTTTCTCATCTGGATATGGGTGTAACCTTTCCTAACTGATGAGCAGCCCAAGGGTGGGACGGATCACATAGACCATGTTCAGGACACCTTCTACTGTGTCTCCGCCTCATCCCCTTAAAAGCATAGCCTTTCCTAGAGACCAGCAAAGGGGAACCAACGTCCCATTGAAGATTTCAGGATTGGTTTCAAATCACCCTTCTGTCTGCAGAGAAAAAGCTTTCTTTCCTAGATTACAAAAGGTCTTTCATTTTGCTGCAATACTAAATGGATTCAAATCCTTCCAAGTTTAAATCTGCAGACCTAGAAAGTGGAAACACAGCTTGATGATTTTTGGGAATTGGAGTTGGCATCTTCTGAAAACAGAGATCCTAGACACTGGGGATGGGGGAGAGGAACAGTGACCTTGTGAGAGAAGATGAGGAGTTTCTGAAGCTGTCGTCGTCAAGGCTTCCTTTCCTGCAGACTTCAGTTCCCATCAAAATAACTGATCTCTCCTCTAACCTCTTTACTTTTCTGAGTTTATTTTATATCCAACCTAGCTAATCAGTTAACAGATCCAACCAGTCCATTCTAAAGGAGATCAGCTCTGGGATTTCTTTGGAAGGAATGATGCTAAAGCTGAAACTCCAGTACTTTGACCACCTCATGCGAAGAGTTGACTCATTGGAGAAGACTCTGATGCTGGGAGGGATTGGGGGCAGGGGGAGAAGGGGATGACAGAGGATGAGATGGCTGGATGGCATCACCAACTCGATGGACGTGAGCTTCAGTGAACTCCGGGAGTTGGTGATGGACAGGGATGCCTGGTGTGCTGCGATTCATGGGGTTGCAAAGAGTTGGACACAACTGAGCAACTGAAATGACTTGAACTGAACATGTTATCTACTTTCTCAACTGTAAAAACAGGATAATAATCATCTCTTTTTCAGTGGCATTATATGGGGATTAACTGAGATAATGTAGGTAGAGTGCCTAGCCCAGTGCTTGACTTATTTCTTGTACTTCAAATCTTCACTAAGTGTGTGTGTTTTTTGACTAGTTATTCATCAGGACTTGACAAAGTAATTGTCATCATTCTTTGAATAATTTGGGGTTTTTATACATTTCCAGCTTCCCCCATTTTATTCACTGTAGTCTTTTGGAAATCTTCCCAAGGGATGTTATGTACTAACTGATGCGCTGCCTACACAAAATAAACATTTCCGAACCATTACACTTATATTAAAAATCTTTTTTTTTTTCATCTAACTGCAAAATTTTGTCTACAGCACAGACTGTGAAAGTGAAATCAGTGGGGAACAGGTTCTATGTGACTCTGGTCTAGAAATAGTTCCTAAAAACAGCAAAAGCCACTTTTCTCTAGGTAAGTTTTGATGGAGAGACTTGCAGGGTAGAAGTGATTCTCATATTAAAAAACTAACACCCTGCCTGCACCGATAATTCCTTTCCAAACCTTCATTCTGTGATGGGTAGATGCAGCCTTAATGGCAACTAAACACTGTGAGGGATTGTTTTTGAAAATTGGTATGAATCTCATTTAAGTAGAACTAGAAAGAGTGGCAATACTACTTGCAAAGCATTAGAACAATATGTGGATCATAAATAAAATAAAAAGGTGCATGGAGTGTTTTAGAACTTAATTGATTATGCTGATCTGGGGATTTCTTCTTTCCTGTTCCCCAGACTATTTAAATAATAAAGTTTTAATTGCTATCTGCACCGATTCAGGGCTTCACAGGTGGAGATAATGGTAAAGAACTCACCTGCCTATGCAGAAGATTTAAAAGACATGGGTTCGATCCCTGGGTTGGGAAGATCTCTTGGAGGAGGGCAAGACAACCCACTCCAGTACCTTTGCCTGGAGAATCCCATAGACAGAGGAGTCTGGTGGGCTACAGTTCATGGGGTCGCAACGAGTCAGACACAATTGAAGCAACTTAGCTCGCACACATGCAACAATTTAGAGTCCTTGGCAAAAATATTTGCAAGCAAATAATAAATGATTCAAGCCTATAAATAAAATAAGAATATGCTTCAATAGGCATGATAGACTGTACACACAAATGAACACCCAGGGGGCTTCCCTGCAGAAGACTGGAAGAGCCCCCACTTTTTAACATGCCATTTTTCTGCAGCAAGGGAAAAGGCAGCGTTAGCAAACAAAAATTGCTCTCCACTTTGCCAACAAGCTAAACAGAATGAAATTTCAATGAAAATGACTGGAAAATGTACATGATTGATGCTAAATTTGCAAAAATTCCAAAGATATGGGTACAGTTTGTCACAAAAATGATGTTGAAATCTTTTTGTTTTGTCAGAAAAATTATGCAAAGCAAAAAAAAAAAGAATTGCCAATTTTCCTCCTCCAGCTCTTGTCCTTGCCTATTGTAGAATCTGTAGGCTTTCTGAAGAAAAGAGACAGGAATATTTTTGCTTTTTACAAATTTTCTTTTGCTAATCACTAAGAATCTGTGGCAGCCATGTTTCCGTAGAAGCTTTCATGGAGATAATAGGACTGTATCTCTCCCTCCCAGCATCAGAGGAGGACCCGAGACAGAGCCCTACATGAAAGCCCTTGGTAGACTTCCCAATGCCCCCAAAATGTTCATTTTCTTTATTAGATCAATGCTACTTAGATACGTTTAAATACTGTTTGTGGGAAAGAAGATTCTAAACTCAGAATCAAAGGGAAATCAGATAGCCTCAAAAGTAAGGGTGGACGATAAGAAAAAACAAAACATGCTTTTACAAAGATTTATAGATCTGCCTTAGATTCAGTGCTTATGTTTTATAACAATAGCAACTCACTTTTTTCTTTTTTTTTCCCCTACAGATCAGAGGAATACAGTCTTGTCCAAATCTTCTCTGAAAACCCAGCCCTTAAAACACTGGAGGTCTATGAAAGAAGATCTGTAAATACACATTCAGTGAATAAGTGAATGAATGTTCACTGATGAACAGGTACAGGTCTAAAGTTTTTTTTGTGTGTTAACTCACCAAAGTTTATTTAATCTTTACATTAAACATACAAAATAGGTTTAGTCCCCCATTTTTGATAAGAAAACTAAAAATTGGAAAGGTACTTGCTATATGCTTAGACTTGTAAGCATTTCACATAATTATATCATTTAACCTGCCCTAAGTCCTATGAGGTGAGTGCTATTATCCCCATTTAAAGTGAAGAAAACTGACATGAGATAAAACAAAATTACTTCCCTAACAAATGGGGCCCCTCAGCAGAATTGCCATCCAGCTCTCTGCCCCCTGAGACCTAACGCCCAATGTGAGTATTACGCTGCCTTCCCTCCTGAGGACACATGTCATGGATGTGATACCACAAGACTTTGTGTCTGACTCTGCTTGACTCCAAAATGTGATCTCTTTGCATCCTACCTTCAGAAGACTGCTTCAAAATTTGCCGAAACAGAACATTGGAGCCAAAAAAGAGTTGGAGGACTGGAAAAGTCTTGGTAAGAATAATTGAGGTTGATAAGCCCTGTTTCAGGGTTGATTTTGCTAAGGAGACAAAGAGGAAGACAGCATTGATGCACTAATGTGAGGGAAGGTGATCAGATCCAGGATAGAATAGGAAATCTGTTAGTAATGAGTGGGTGACACTGAACTGTTTAATGCAACTGATCTAAGACTTAGTTCCTTAAATGAGAGAATGAAGTAAAAGAGTGAAGCAAATGCTATGCAACTTGGATTTTATACCAAAATAAGTGGGACTATAAAGTTAGAAAATTCAACTGTTAGTGACTGTATGGCTTAATTCTTTTATAGGAACTATTGGCTGTAATTGAAAAATAATAGACCAGGCCAGGTTTGGTGGAAAAGAGCATATGATGTTCAATCCTGCTTTATCTGAAAGCTCTTTTGAAAGTCAGAATCTTCAGCTGGATCATAGAGTCAACTTATTTTTTAAAATTAAATACAGATTGCTCTAGAGTAAAGATCATTCAAAATCCAATCAATTTCTTTTCAAATCAGATACAAGGTATTTTTTAAAGAATGAATCATAACAATGAAAAGGACTTCAGAAACGCATCTAATTCAGCCCTGTGTATTTAAGCCCTATTTCCTCCAAATGTCTTTAAATGGTTCAACCATGACCTCTTCAATTAACTAGAGTCTATTGAATACTTATTGTGTAACAGTAATATTATTGAATAATGCTCTGTGTCATGTACAGTGCTAAACTTAGTTTGCTTTATCTCATTAAATACACACAACAACCCTTATAAGGAGTGATTTTATTATTACCATTTCATGAACAAAGATGGGCACAATAAAGGACAGAAATGGCATGGACCTAACAGAAGCAGAAGATATTAAGAAGAGATGGCAAGAATACACAGAAGAACTATACAAAAAGGATCTTCACAGCCCAGATAATCACGATGGTGTGATCACTCACCTAGAGGCAGATATCCTGGATTGTGAAGTCAAGTGGTCATTAGGAAGCATCACTATGAACAAAGCTAGTGGAGGTGATGAAATTCCAGTTGAGCTATTTTAAATACTAAAAGATGATGCTGTGAAAGTGCTGTACTCAACATGCCAGCAAATTTGGAAAACTCAGTAGTGGCCACAGGACTGGAAAAGGTCAGTTTTCATTCCAATCCCAAAGAAAGGCAATGCCAAAGAATGCTCAAACTACTGTACAATTGCACTCATCTCACATGCTAGCAAAGTAATGCTCAAAATTCTTCAAGCCAGGCTTCAACAGTATGTGAACCATGAATTCCACATGTTCAAGATGGATTTAGAAAAGGCAGAGAAACCAGAGATCAAATTGCCAACATCTGCTGGATCATCAAAAAAGCAAGAGAGTTCCAGAAGAAGTCTATTTCTGCTTTATTGACTATGTCAAAACTTGACTGTGTGGATCACAACAGACTGTAGAAAATTCTGAAAGAGATGGAAATACCAGACCACCTGACCTGCCTCTTGAGAAATCTGTATGCAGGTCAGGAAGCAGCAGTTAGAACTGGACATGGAACAACAGACCGGTTCCAAATTGGGAAAGGAGTACATCAAGGCTGTATATTGTCCCCATGCTTATTTAACTTATATGCAGAGTACATCTTGAAAAATGCTGGACTGGAAGAAGCACAAGCTGGAATCAAGATTGCCAGGAGAAATATCAATAACCTCAGATATGCAGATGACACCACCCTTATGGAGAAAGTGAAGAAGAACTAAAGAGCCACTTGATGAAAGTGAAAGAGGAGAGTGAAAAAGCTGGCTTAAAACTCAACATTCAGAAAACTAAGATCATGGCATCTGGTCCCATTACTTCATGGGAAATAGATGGAGAAGCAATGGAAACAGTGACAGACTTTATTTTTGGGGCCTCCAAAATCACTGCAGATGCTGACTGCAGCCATGAAATTAAAAGATGGTTACCCCTTGGAAGAAAAGTTATGACTAACTTAGACAGCATATAAAAAGCAGAGACATTACTTTGTCAACAAAGGTCCATCTAGTCAAAGCCATGGTTTCTTCAGTAGTCATGCAGGAGACCTGGGTTTGATCCCTGGGTTGGAAAGATCTCGTAGAGAATGGAAAGGCTACCTACTCCAGGATTCTGGCAGGGAGAATTCCATGGATACAGTCCATGGGGTCGCAAAGAGTCGGACACGATTGACTTTCACTTTCATATATATAGATGTGAGAGTTGGACTATAAAAAAGCTGAGCACTGAAGAATTGATGTTTTTGAACTGTGGTGTTGGAGAAGACTCTTGAGAGTCCCTTGGACAGCAAAGAGATCCAACCAGTCCATCCGAAAGGAAATCAGTACTCAATATTCATTGGAAGGACTCATGCTGAAACTGAAACTCCAGTACTTTGGCCACCTGATGCAAATAACTGACTCATTTGAAAAGACCCTGATGTTGGGAAAGATTGAAGGTGGGAGAAGGGGATGACAGAAAATGAGATGGTTGGATGACATCACTGACATGAGATGGACATGAGTTGGACATGGACATCAATGGACATGAGTTTGAGTAAACTCCGGGAGTTGGTGATGGACTGGGAGGCCTGGTGTGCTGCAGTCGATGGAGTCCCAAAGAGTTGGACATGACTGAGACTGAACTGAACTGCACTTATGGACAAAATGCCTGGAGTGTATAAGGAGGCTAAGGTATTATCCATGACCAGAGAGGCCATAAGTGGTCAGACCAAGATTAGAACTGGGTGTCATAAAACTAGAGTCCATGAAGCTAATCCTCAAGCCATAGAGAAACCCTAGCTCATGGTATGGTAATTTGGAAAATTTTATTATCTGGAAATACATTCATTTACAGAAAAGTTAAAATAATAAGAGTAGTGGCAGCATACAAACAACATCATTAGACCCTGTA
The DNA here is from genome assembly GCA_006408695.1 of Aepyceros melampus. Lineage (NCBI taxonomy): Eukaryota > Metazoa > Chordata > Mammalia > Artiodactyla > Bovidae > Aepyceros > Aepyceros melampus. The sequence goes on from SJXQ01007511.1 coordinate 97,856, forward strand.
CATGATTCACCTGTTAAAACTTTGCCCACTTGCTTTGTCATTTTGAGGATAGATAGATGATAGAAGGATGGATAGATAAATAGATACTTAGATAGGTGATGGGTAGGTGGTAGTTTAGCAAATTGATATTGTGAAAGGAAAAATCAAAATTGAGTCAGTATTACTAAGAGAACTCTGTAAAATGAAGCCTGGGTGGGAGCGGGGCATTACTGAAGGGAGACTTTGCATTTCTAACTTTCAATGGAAGTGAAGTGAAGTTGCTCAGTTGTGTCTGACTCTTTGCGACCCCATGGACGGTAGCCTACCAGGCTCCTCCGTCCCTGGGATTCCAGGAATACTGGAGTGGGTTGCCATTTCCTTCTCCAAGAGATCTTCCCAAGCCAGGGATCGAACCTGGGTCTCTCATATTGCAGGCAGACACTTTACCATCTGAGCCACCAATCTGATCTTTTGACCACTTACGTCCTAATGAAGTCATCCAAAACATCTACCAGAAACTCGAGGCACCTATCAGACTCTTCCCCGAAAATAACTCACTGCATCCTATTTACTTATCGGACTCCTACCCTATAATAACTTGTGATTTTTTAAGGACAAATGTTTCCCAGTTTGATTCATTCGCAATTCTCAGGGCTTTTTATGTTCATAAGCCCCTAACTCTGTCTTTCCCAAGCACTTTTTTGCCTTTACTGTAACCTGTGTCTTCCAAATTGCAATTCTTAAAGTGAAAGTGAAAGTTGCTCAGCGTGTTTGACTCTTTGCAACCCCATGGACTATACAGTCCATGGAATTCTCCAGGCCAGAATACTGGAGTGGGTAGCCTTTTCCTTCTCCAGGGGATCTTCCCAGCCCAGGGATCAACTCAGGTCTCCCATATTGCAGGAGGATTCTTTACCAACTGAGCCACAAGGGAAGCCCAAGAATACTAGAGTGGGTAGCATATCCCTTCTCCAGTGGATCTTCCTGACCCAGGAATCAAACTGGGGTCTCCTGCATTGCAGACAGATTCTTTACCAACTGAGCTAGATAGCAAATAAACTCCTACTTGTAGCCTTGTGAATTGTGTTTTAGTTGACACTACCAATAGATCTATCAGTTCAGTTCAGTCGCTCAGTCGTGTCCGACTCTTTGCGACCCCATGAATCGCAATAGATTAATGCAGATAGATTAGATAGGAAGGTAGGTTAGCAGACAGATAGATAGATGGGTGGATAGATAAAAAGATAGATATTACTTTACTGATATAGTGTTATGTACCTTTTTTTCTGAATACTGAGACAGTGAGCTGTATATTATCAGGGCCCATTATCTCTATATACTTCAATATGTAATTCTTAAGAATAAGATATTTTCTAACATAAATTATAGTTATCAACTTAAGTATAATTAGCACTGATAGGATACTTTTTTCTGATCCCCTGTCTGTCCTCTGATATTGTCAAAGGATCCAATAATGTCCTTCACAGCATTTTTCCCTTGAGTGCAAGATCCAGGCTAGGGTAAGTTAATGTGTCTTATTTTTGTGTCTCTTCTGCCTAATTTAATCTAAAACATTCTACAAAATTTCTCTCCTTTTTCTTTACAATGACAAGTTGAAATAAATGGCCTTTTTCCATATTGGGATTTTTTCACTGGGGGTTTATCTGTTTCTTCACGATAAAGTTCAGCTAATACATTCCCAGATGGAATAATTCATAAGTGACAATGTGGCTTCCTCAAGTTATCACATCCTTTTGCCCTTCATTGGGAATGTTAAATTGGATCAACCAGAGAAGGTTTGTCTGGTTGCATTCCAATTGTTGTTCAGTGGCTAAGTCACATCCCGTGCTTTGTGACCCCATGAACTGCAGCACACCAGACTTCCCTGTCCATCAGGGAAGCTGGCATGCTGTAGTTCATAAAGGTTTGTCTGGTTTCATAATTGCTACTATATAGTTACTATTATATAGAAACTTAGTTATATATGACTATATGTATATTATATATACACATATATAATATTCAATGTAATATGTAGTTAGTATCATATTAGCAATGTTTTCCCCTTACAACTATAGTCGATCTGTGGGGAGATACTTCAATGCCAAACAAATATTGTGCTCCATCAAAATTTTCCTCTGAATCCAATAAAAAATAAAACTCATAAAAAGAGGGAGAGCACAAGATGGTGGAGGAGTAGATGGATGTAAAATGCATCTCTCCCCACAATTACATCAGGAATATAACTTCAGAAACAGAAGTGCATGCAGAACACCAGCTGAGAGTGGACAGGAGTACCTGACCAGTAGAAAAGAATATATAGATCCACACAAAACTTGAGATGGAGCCTTGAGCCATTGGAATGGGAGCACTGAATCCAAGACCCTATACTACCAGAGAACTAATCCTAGAAGGTATCAAACAGTGAGAACTCACCCCAAGGAAACCACTGTAATATAAGACCCGGCATCACCCAACCACCAATAGCACCCTGTGCAGGATGCCTCATTTAAACAACAATCAAAACAAAAATACAAACCCAATCATCACCAAACAGGAGTACCACCTCATTCAGCCTTGCCCATCAGGGGAAAAACAAACAAACAAACAAAAACTCAGCACAAATCTCACCCTATAAGAAGCTAACACAAACCACTGCACCAACCTTAGAGGGCAGAAACCAAAAGGAAGAAAGAATTCAACCTTAAAGCCTGAGAAAAGGAGACCTCAAAGACAATAAGTTAAAAAAATAATAATAATGAAAAAGCAGAGAAATACTACACAAATGAAGGAACAAACTAGAAACACAAAAGTCCAAATAAATGAAGAGGAAATAGGTAAACTACCTGAAAAATAATTCAGAATAATGATAGTAAAGATGATCAAAAACATTGAAGGCAAAATGGAGAAAAAGCAAGAATCAATAACAAAGACATAGAAGAATTAAAGAATAAGCATATAGAAACAAACAACACAATTACTGAAATTAAAAATACTCTGGAAGGAATCAATAGATGAATATCTGAAGCAGAAGAATTAATCAGTGAGCTAGAAGATAAAATGGTGGAAATAACTTCTGAAGAGCACAATAAAGTAAAAAGAATGAAAAGAGCTGAGGACCATCTCAGAGACCTCCGGGACCATATCAAACACACCAACATTTGAATTATAGGGGTCCCAGAAGAAGAAGAGATAAAGAAAAGGTATAAGAAAGTTTTTGAAGAGATTATAGTTGAAAATTTCCCCAACATGGAAAAGGAAATAGCCAATCAAGTCCAAGAGGCATAAAGAGTCCAATACAGGATAAACCCGAGGAGAAACATGCCAAGACACATACTAATCAAACTAACAAAGACTAAACATAAAGAAAGAATATTAAAAGCAGCAAGGGTGAAACAACAAGTAACATACAAGGGAAACCCCATACACTTAACAGCTGATCTTTCAGCAGAAACTCTGCAGGCCAGAAGAGAATGTCAGGATATATTTAAAGTAATGAAAGGGAAAAATCTACAACCAAGATTACTGTACCCAGCTAAGATCTCATTCAAAACTGATGATCAAAAGCTTTTCAAACAAGCAAAATTTAAGAGAATTCAGTACCACCAAACCAGCTTTACAACAAATGTTAGACTTATATAGTCAAAAAATACAAAAGAAGAAACAAGATCTACAAAATCAACCCCAAACAATTAAGAAGATGGCAATAGGAACATGTATATCAATAATTACTTCAAATGTAAATGGATTAAATGCTCCAACCAAAAGACACAGACTGGCTGAATGGATACAAAAACAAGACCTATATATATGCTGTCTAAAAGAAAGTCACTTTAGACCTCAAGACACATATAGGCTGAAAGTGAGAGTACAGAAAAATATATTCCATGCAAGTGGGAAGCAAAAGAAAGCTGGAGTAGCAATACTTATATTAGACAAAATAGACATTAAAATAAAGACGATTACAAGATATAAGGAAGGACATTATATAATGACCAAGGGATCAACCCAGGAGGAAGACATAACAATTATAAATATCTATGCACTCAACATAGGAGCATCTCAATACATAACACAAACACTAACAGACATAAAAGGAGAAATTGATAGTAACACAATAGTAGGAAACTTTAACACCCCACTCACACTAATGGACAGATCATCAAAACATAAAATTAATAAGGAAACACATCTTAAATAATACATTAGATGAGATGTATCTCATTGATATCTTTAGGACATTTCATCCAAATGTAGAAGAATACATCTTATTTTCAAGTGCACATGGAACATTCTCCAGGATAGACCACATCTTGGGTCACAAGTCAAATCTCAGTAAATTTAAGAAAATTGAAATTATATCAAGCATCTTCTTCAAACACAATGCTATGAGACAAGATACCAGTTACAAGAAAAAAACTGTAAGAAATACAAACATATGGAGATTAAACAACACATTTCTAAATAACCAACAGGTTACTGAAGAAATCAAAAGCAAAATAAAAAAATTTCTGGAAACAAATGACAATGAAAATACGACAACTCAAAACCTATGGAATGTAGCAAAAGCAGTTCTAAGAGGGAAGTTTATAGCAATACAATCCTACCTCAAGAAACAAGAAAAACATCAACTAAACAGCCTAACTTTACACCTAAAGCAACTAGAAAAAGAAGAACAAAAAAAAATTAGAAGGAAAGAAATCATAAAGATCTGAGAAGAAATAAATGAAAAAGAAATAAAAAAAACAGTAGTAAAGATTAATAAAACTAAAAGCTGCTTCTTTGAGGATATAAACAAAATCGACAAGCCTTTAGCCAGACTCATCAAAAAAAAAAAAAAAAAGAGAGAGAAAGAGAAGAATCAAATCAACAAAATTAGAAATGAACAAGGAGAAGTTACAACAGACAATGCAGAAATACAAAGGATTATGAGAGATGATTATGGACAACTATATGGCAAGAAAATGGATAACCTGGAAGAAATGGACAGATTCTTAGAAAATTGCAATCTTCTAAGACTGAAACAGGAAGAAATAAAAATTATGAACAACCCAATTACAATCACTGAAATTGAAGCTGTGATAAAAAAAAAAAAAAACCTCCCTCAAAACAAAAGTCCAGAACCAGATGGCTTCACAGGAGAATTCTATCAAACATTTACAGAAGAGTGATTGCCTATCCTTCTAAAACTCTTTCAAAAAATTGCAGAGGAAGGAACCCTTCCAAACTCATTCTATGAGGCCACCATCACCCTCATACCAAAACCAGACAAAGACAACACAAAAAAAGAAAACTACTGGCCAATATCACTGATGAACATAGATGCAAAAATTCTCAATAAAATTTTAGCGAACAGAATTCAGCAACACATCAAAAAGCTCATATACCGTGATCAAGCTGGATTTATTCTAGTAACGCCAGGATTCTTCAATAAATGCAAATCATTCAATGTGATACACTATATTAACAAGTTGAAAGATAAAACCCATATGATATCTATCAAACATTTACAGAAGAGTGAATGCCTATCCTTCTAAAACTCTTTCAAAAAATTGCAGAGGAAGGAACCCTTCCAAACTCATTCTATGAGGCCACATCACCCTCATACCAAAACCAGACAAAGACAACACAAAAAAAAGAAAACTACTGGCCAATATCACTGATGAACATAGATGCAAAAATTCTTAATAAAATTTTAGCGAACAGAATTCAGCAACACATCAAAAAGCTCATATACCGTGATCAAGCTGGATTTATTCTAGTAACGCCAGGATTCTTCAATAAATGCAAATCATTCAATGTGATACACTATATTAACAAGTTGAAAGATAAAACCCATATGATCATCTCAATAGATGCAGAAAAACCTTTGTGAAAATTGAGCACCCATTTATGACTCAGTTCAGTTCAGTTCAGTCACTCTGCTGTGTCTGATTCTTTGTGACTCCATGGACTGCAGCACGCCAGGCCTCCCTGTCCATCACCAACTCCCAGAGTTTATTCAAACTCATGTCAATTGAGTCGGTGATGCCATCCAATCATCTCATCCTCTGTTGTCCCCTTCTCCTCCTGCCCTCAGTCTTTCACAGCATCAGGGTCTTTTCAAATGAGTCAGTTCTTCGCATCAGGAGGCCAAAGTATTGGAGTTTCAGCTTCAGCATCAGTCCTTCCAATGAACATCCAGGACTGATCTCCTTTAGAATGGACTGCTTGGATCTCCTTGCAGTCCAAGGGACTCTCAAGAGTCTTCTCCAACACCACAGTTCAAAAGCATCAGTTCTTAGGCACTCAGCTTTCTTTATAGTCCAATTCTCACATCCATTCATGACTACTGGAAAAACCATAGCCTTGACTAGACAGACCTTAGTTGGCAAAGTAATGTCTCTGCTTTTTAACATGCTGTCTACGTTGGTCATAACTTTTCTTCCAAGGAGCAAGCATCTTTTAATTTCATGGCTGAAGTCACCATCTGCAGTGATTTTGGAGCCCAAAAAGATAAAGTCTGTTACTGTTTCCACTGTTTCCCCATCTATGTGCCATGAAGTGATGGGACCAGATGCCATGATCTTCGTTTCTGAATGTTGAGCTTTAAGCCAATTTCTTCACTTTCCTCTTTTACTTTCATCAAGAGGCTCTTTAGTTCTTCTTCACTTTCTGCCCTAAGGGTGGTGTCATTTGTATATCTGAGGTTATTGATATTTCTCCTGGCAATCTTGATTCCAGCCTGTGTTTCATCCAGCCCAGTGTTTCTCATGATGTACTCTGCATATAAATTAAATAAGCAGGGTGACAGTATACAGCCTTTACGTACCTCTTTTCCTATTTGGAACCAGTATGGTGTTACATGTCTACTTATAACTGTTGCTTCCTGACCTGCATACAGATTTCTCAAGTGGCAGATCAGGTGGTCTGGTATTCTCATTTCTTTCAGAATTTTCAACAGCCAGTTGTGATCCACACAGTCAAAGCTTGGCATAGTTAATAAAGCAGAAATAGATGATTTAAAATTCTTCAAAAAATGGGCATATAAGGAACCTACCTCAACATAGTAAAGGCCATATATGATAAGCCTACAGCAAACATTGTTCTCAATGGTGAAAAACTGAAACCATTCCCCCTAAGATCAGTAACAAGACAAGGGTGTCCACTTTCACCACTATTATTCAACATAGTTCTAGAAGTCCTAGCTACAGCAATCAGAGAAGAAAAAGAAATAAAAGGAATCCAGATGGGAAAAGAAGTAAAGCTCTCACTGTTTGCAAATGACATGATACTGTATATAGAAAACCCTAAAGATACTATCAGAAAATTACTAGAGCTTGTCAGTGAATTTGGCAAAGTTGCAGATACAAAATCAACAGACAGAAGTCACTTGCATTTCTATATACTAACAATGGAAAATCAGAAAGAGAAATTAAGGGATCACTCTCATTCACCATGACAACAAAAAGAATTAAATATCTAGCAATAAATTTATCTAAGGAGACAAAAGAACTGCATACAGAAAATTATAAGACCCTGATGAAAGAAATCAAAGATGACATAAACAGATAGAAAGATATTCCATGTTTCTGGGCAGGAAGAATCAGTATTGTGAAAATGATTATACTATGAAACACAATCTACAGATTCAATGTGATCCCTATCAAATTACCAATGGCATTTTTCACAGAACTAGAACAAAAAATTTCACACTTCATATGAAAACACAAAACACCCTGAATAGCCAAAGCAGTCTTGAAAAAGAAGAATGGAGCTGGAGGAATCAACCTTCATAACTTCAGGTTATACTACCAAGCTACAGTCATCAAGACAGTATGGTACTGGCACTGAAACAGAAATATAGACCAATGGAACAAGATAGAACACCCAGAAATAAACTCATGCACTTATGGGTACCTTATTTTTGACAAAGGAGGCAAGAATATACAATGGGGCAAAGATAGCCTCTTCAATAAATGGTGCTGGGAAAACTAGACAGCTGCATATAAAAGAATGAATTTAGAACACTTCCTAACACCATACACAAAGATAAACTCAAAATGGATTAAAGACCTAAATGTGAGACCAGAAACTATAAAACTCTTAGAGAAAAACATAGGCAGAACACTCGATGACATAAATAAAAATAAGATCCTCTATGACCCACCTCCTAGAGTAATGGAAATAAAAACAAAAACCTGATTAAATTAAAAAGCTTTTGCACAGCAAAGGACGCTATAAGCAAGTTGAAAAGAGAACCTTCAGAATTGGAGAAAATAATAGCAAATGAAACAACTCCTGCTGCTGCTGCTAAGTTGCTTCAGTCGTGTCCAACTCTGTGCAACCCCATAGATGGCAGCCCACCAGGCTCTGCTGTCACTGGGACTCTCCAGGCAAGAATACTAGAGTGGGTTGCCATTTCCTTCTCCAATGCCTGAAAGTGAAAAGCGAAAGTGAAGTCGTTCAGTCGTGTCAGACTCTTTGCGACCCCATGGACTGCAGCCTACCAGGCTCCTCCACCCATGGGATTTGCCAGGCAAGAGTACTGGAGTGGGTTGCCATTGTCTTCTCTGTGAGACAACTGACAAAGGATTAATTTCCAAAATATATAAGAAGCTCATACAATTCAGTACCAGGAAAACAAACCCAATCAAAAAGTGGGAAAAAGACTTAAAGAGACATTTCTCCAAAGAAGACATACAGATGGCTAACAAACACATGAAAAGATGCTCAACATCGCTCATTATTAGAGAAATGCAAATCAAAACCACAATAAGAAATGCAAATAAAGCACAATATCACCTCACACCAGTCATCATCAAAAAGTCAACAAAAACAATAAATGCTAGGAGGATGTGGAGAAAGGGGAATGCTCTTGCACTGTTGGTGGGAATGTAAATTGATACAGCCACTACGGAAGATGGTATGGAGATTCCTTAAAAAACTAGGAATAAAATCACCATATGACCCAGCAATCCCACTCCTAGGCGTATACCCTGAGGAAACCAGGGTTGAAAAAGACATGTGCATCCCATTTATCCTGTAAACATGTATCCTGTTTACAATAGAACATGGAAGCAACCTAGATGCCCATCAACAGATGAATGGATAAAGAAGTTGTGGTACATATACACAATGGAATATTACTCAGCCATAAAAAGGAATGCAGTTGAGTCAGTTCTGATGAGGTGGATGAACCTAGAGCCTATTATACAGAATGAAGTGAGTCATAAAGAGAAAGATAAATATTGTATTCTAACACACATATACAGAATCTAGAAAAATGGTCCTGAAGAACTTATTTACAGAGCAGCAATGGAGAAACATATATAGAGAATAGACTTATGGACATGGGGAGATGGGAGGATAGGGTGAGATGTATGGAAAGAATAACATGGAAACTTATATTACCATATGTAAAATAGATAGTCAATGGAAATTTGCTGTATGGCTCAGGAAACTCAAACAGGGGCTCTGTATCAACCTAGAAGGGTGGGATGGGGAGGGAGATGGGAGGGAGTTTCAAAACGGAGGAGATATATGTATACCTATGGCTGATTCATGTTGAGGTTTGACAGAAAACAACAAAGTTTTATAAAGCAATTATTCTTCAATAAAAAATAAATTAAAAAAAGAAATATAAGTGGTAAAGCAAACAAACAAAAAACTCATAAAAAGAAAAAAAAATTTTCCTCTGAATTGGTAATTCTTAACTGAGACAATCTTTAGCAAGACGATTGCAAAATGCTAATTTTCTAACTCCAGCATTTCCTCTATATTTACTAGCAGGCACTGGGGATTCTACTGTAAGCAACAACCCTCCCTATTCCCTCTTTTATTTCTTTTTCTATATTCTTACTTTTCAATGATCTATTACTCTACTTAGTTGTTTTGGTGCTCGGATTGTCTTAGATGTGGCCAGTAGAGGTCCTTGGAGCTGTTCCTATATTCTTGTAATATGTTCCATCATTTTATTAATGGGGGGAAAGGGGCATTTAATTTATGGATTAAGGAGATTTTCCCAACTCATTTTGTGCCTACTGTACCTCAGCCCTAAAGTCAACCATTTCTTCAAGGAATTCTAATTCCTTTTCATAAGGGAACAGTATAGAGACAAAATGTTAGTGTGCTAAGCTTTATTTTTAATCTTTTATCATTCCTTAATGTAGAATTTCTAAAATTTTTAGAGCTATTAGAAATCTTCCACTAATTAGAGCATGAACTCTTTCTTATACACATGGGATTTTAGTGGGTCTTGAAGGAGTTACAGGAAGATAAGGGAAGGGAGAAATATGGAGACAAGAAACTGATGAAGGGTTTCCTGAATTCCACCCCTAAAAATTTTAAGTGGGGAAACCTCAAACTTGAATGTCAGGAAATAGGTTTTTAGAAGGTTTAAGCTAAACATATTATGAAGAAATGTCATCCCATGTGCTTTTGTTCTATAATCTGTATTAGCATTTCCCCAAGTTTGTTTGGTGAAAACTAGTTTTTTAAGTTCCTCTTTGAGAAAGGCACTGTGGTCAAGTGTAGGCAATGGTGCTTACCAAATATTAGCAAGTTAGGGGTTCTGATGAGTACTGCATTAGAGAGACAATCGGTTAAATTTAACCCAATATTGCCAGATTTATATGAACCCCGCCCAATAACACCAGTTATCATCATTCAGAGCATTATGTGAAAATGCTCATTTGTATATTTGAAGTGGCTATTGAGCTGCTTTTAAGGTCTGTTCTCTTCTATGTTTTTCTCCTCCGAGCCCTCAGAGCAACCTTCTATGACAGCTCTTAGTAAATTGCTTTGCAACCAGTGATTTGCTTATCAAACAGTTCCATTTGACAGAAAGGTCCTGGAGGACAGATGTCTGTTGCTCTCAATATCTGCCATATCTGCTACAGTACCTGGTACTTAACAGGCATTCAAAAAAAAAATATATATATATATATGTATATATATGCTGTTATATTGGAGCAGGGACTTGCCTAAGAGATATCAGATTTACTTGAAATGTTATCTTAGGTCAAAAGTTTCTCTTCCCTCTGCTTTATTCCCACTCAGTGAATTATTCTTTAATTTAACCCTGGAAACTTAATGATCACTCTCCTTTATCCTTAAAGAATAGATACCCAGTACAAAACAAAGCAAAACATAGCCTATGAGTGACAGTTCATTTAACACCTAGGACCAATGAAGTTTTAGGACCAACAAGGTCCCTACTCTCATGGAACCATATTCTAGTGGATGGAGATAAATGTAAAGAAAGTGAGTAAATAAACAAGAAAGTTCCCTAGAGCCCTAAGCATTTTGGAGACAATAAAACAACATAATAAGATAGAGGAGAAATAAAGAGAAGCTGAAGCTGAAGCTCTAAGACTTTGGTCATGTAATGCAAAGAGCCAGCTCACTGGAAAAGACCCTGATTTTGGAAAAGAGTGAAAGCAGAAGGAGAAGGGGACGACAGAGGATGAGACGGTTGGATGGCATCACTGACTCAATGGACGTGAGTTTGAACAAACTCCGGGAGATGGTATAGGACAGGGAGGCCTGGCGTGCTGCAGTTCATGGGGTCACAAAGAGTGAGGCACGACTTAGTGATTAAACAAACCAAGAGAACAGGACTAAAATTCTGGGGACGAGAAGAAGCCAAGCCTGTGAAAATTTAAGGGCTGAGAATCTGAGAAGGAGGGAACAGCAGGTGCAAAGGCCTTGGGGAAGGATGAAACTTCCACAAGAGGCCCCATGACAGTGAAGCATCAGCGTCACACGACATTCTGCTGCTACAGCAGGAGACTATTCTTAGCAGCACCTTGTGAAGGAGGGAGATGAGGGAGTAAATGATAAATGTCTGAGAACTGTGAACAGCAGTAAACAAAGGAGGCAAGGCTTTAAATTTAAGTCATGGGTGAGAACGTACAGGATCCAGGTGAGCAACGCAATGGGAAAACAGCACCACTGCTTAGCTGTTCATCCCTCACGTCTCCTTGCTTGCTTGCTTTTTCACTCCTACTCCTTTTCTTTTCTCTTCTGCCATCAGCGTCTTACCTTCTGCGCTTGTCTCCCCTAGCCCATCAGCTGATCAGATCTCACTCTTCTCTACTTTCATTCTCTCTCTTTCTTATTCTTCCTATGTGTTGTCGTTTCCCCTTCAGCTCGCTTTCACATTCGTATTAATTTATCTGACAAACCTTCAGCAAATTACTACTTTAACCAGTTACTCTTTTGAGAACCTGAAGAAAATAGTAAGATGAATCAGCTTTACTGCTCTCTGCCCCCAAGGAACCCATAGACTTCTAAGAGAGAAACATGAACACACGGTTACAATGCAATCTGTGCAAATGTGTGCCACCTATGCATATACACATTTATATACACATTTATGTGATGTGTATATAAGTGCGTATACACACGGATGGTCCCTCGTCATTATACCCTTTCTTCTCTCTGCCTTAAGCAATCACAATATAGTAAGAATTGCCTGGCATTCCTACTTTTATCTCTCTGCCTTAAAATCTAGTTCACATGCTGCCTTAAGACTAATCTCCCTGAAATACTGTTCTTGTAAATTTTTGAGTAAGACAGAAATGAGTTCAAAATGATTCCCTCCAAAATAAAAACTATATGCAATGTGGAATCCTGGTTAAGATCCTGGAACAGAAAAGGGTATCAGGAAAGAAAATGATGAAAGTCAAAGAGACCCATGGATAAGTTATAATACCAGACCAATGGTAGTGTCCTAGTTGATAACTGTTCTACAGTAAAATAAGATATTAACCTTAGAAGTAAGATGAGCAGTCTGCAGGAAACTCTCTGTACCACTTTTGGAATTTTCCTATAAGTCTAACATTCATTTAAAATATTGATTAAGCCTTCAGGGCAGCAATGGAGATGCAGGCATAAAGAACAGACTTGCGGACACAGGGCAGGAAGGAAAGGGTGGGACAAATTGAAAGAGTAGCATTGAAACATATATATTACCATATTTAAAATTAGCTAGTCAGTAGAAAACTGCTATGCTGCAGGGAGCTCAAATCCAGTGCTCTGTGATGGCCGAGAGGGGTGGGATGGGGTGGAAGGTGGGTGGGAGGTTCAAGAGGGAGGGGGCATACATAGACCTATGGCTGATTCATGTGGATATAAGGCAGAAACCAATACAACAGTGTAAAATAATTATTTTCAATTAAAATAAATCCATTTAAATAAAATGTTATATTAGTTAAATCATAGTTAATGTCAGTTAGCTAAGGGACTTCCCTGGTGACCCAGTGGCTAAGATTCTGCAGTCTCAATGCAGGGGAGCCAGATTCTGTCCCTGGTCAGGGAACTAAACCCCATGTGCCTTACCTAAGACTATATATGCCACAACAAAGATCCCGCCTGCCAAAACTGACACCTGGTGCAGCAAAATTAATTAATTAAAAATATTAGTTAGCTAATACTAGTTAAAGTTAGTCTTTAAAAATTAAAAAGAAAGAATACATATCATTGAAAATATTCAAGAACAGGAAAAATAGAGTATTTCTAGCAGTCATGTATGAATGTGAGAGTTGGACTGTGAAGAAGGCTGAGCACCGAAGAATTGATGCTTTTGAACTGTGGTGTTGGAGGAGACTCTTGAGAGTCCCTTGGACTGCAAGGAGATCCAACCAGTCCATTCTGAAGGAGATCAGCCCTGGGATTTCTTTGGAAGGAATGATGCTAAAGCTGAAGCTCCAGTACTTTGGCCACCTCATGCGAAGAGTTGACTCATTGGAAAAGACCCTGATGCTGGGAGGGATTGGGGGCAGGAGGAGAAGGGGATGACCGAGGATGAGATGGCTGGATGGCATCACGGACTCAATGGACGAGAGTCTGAGTGAACTCCGGGAGTTGGTGATGGACAGGGAGGCTTGGCGTGCTGCAATTCATGGGGTTGCAGAGTCGGACACGACTGAGCGACTGGACTGAACTGAACTGAACTGAGCAGTACTGTTCTTAATAACAAAAAAAAATAAAGCCATCCAAATGTCAAACAGAAAAAATGTCCACCAAAAAGTATTCATACAATAGAGTTCAGGATGGCAGTGAAAATGAGTGAACTGCAACTAAGTCCATCAGCACAGATGGATCTAGTAGACACACATCACGCAAAAGAAGCAGCCATGGCAGAATCCACGTGGTGCGAGTCCATTCCTCTAAAGCCTAAGAGCTGCTGCTGCTAAGTCGCTTCAGTTGTGTCTGAGTCTGTGCAACCCCATAGATGGCAGCCCACCAGGCTCCCACATCCCTGTGATTCTCCAGGCAAGAACACTGGAGTGGGTTGCCATTTCCTTCTCCAAAGCCTAAGAGCAGGCAAGTAAAATACTAAATGTAAATCCATTGAGAGGAGGACATGCGGGAGGCATGTACAGAAAGAAAAGCAATGGGATGACAACCACAAAAATTGAGGTGAAATACCTCTGGTGTAGAAGTGTGGACACATGTTCAGAGAAGAGCCACACCCTTCTCCTAGTGATGTTCACATGTGTATTTGTTTCATTATAATCCTTCAATAGCACATATACCCTTTATCATCCTTATGGTTGAGGACTGTGCCTGACATTTTTAAGTATACACAAAAATTATATATTATTCAAAATTACATACATTCTCAGTGGGGGAAGGGAAAATTTTTCCTCTAAATTCTGGGTTCTTCTGCCCAGTCAAAGAATTACATTAACATGAGTCAGATAACCAGGAGAAAATTAAATTTAATTTTGTATGTACAGGGGCTTCGTAAGAAAATGAGACCCACAGACAAGTTAGGCAAGTGAGGATTATATGCTGTCTGAGAGGAGAAAGGGAAAGGGCTTGGGACTTCAGAGGGAAGGAAGATGATTCACAGGAAGATGGAAAAGAGCAAATGTTTGGTTCACAAATACCTGCTGGGCTGACAGAAACAATGGGACACAGAGAGGAATTTTAACAAAGAGTTTACGGAGTTCCCCCTGTCTACTCATACCTGTGGTGTGTGTAGTTACCTACAGTGATGGGTTTCCCAGATGGCTCAGTGATAAAGACTCTGCTTCAGTCCAGTTCAGTCACTCAGTCATGTCCGACTCTTTGCGACCCCATGAATCCCAGTACGCCAGGCCTCCCTGTCCATCACCAACTCCCGGAGTTCACTCAGACTCACGTCCATTGAGTCCGTGATGCCATCCAGCCATCTCATCCTCGGTCATCCCCTTCTCCTCCTGCCCCCAATCCCTCCCAGCATCAGGGTCTTTTCCAATGAGTCAACTCTTCGCATGAGGTGGCCAAAGTACTGGAGCTTCAGTTTTAGCATCATTCCTTCCAAAGAAATCCCAGGGCTGATCTCCTTCAGAATGGACTGGTTGGATCTCCTTGCAGTCCAAGGGACTCTCAAGAGTCTTCTCCAACACCACAGTTCAAACGCATCAATTCTTCAGCACTCAGCCTTCTTCACAGTCCAACTCTCACATCCATACATGACCACAGGAAAAACCATAGCCTTGACTC
>SJXQ01007511.1:113807-229139 GCA_006408695.1 Aepyceros melampus
AAGTTAAATAAGCAGGGTGACAATATACAGCCTTGACATACTCCTTTTCCTATTTGGAACCAGTCTGTTGTTCCATGTCCAGTTCTAACTGTTGCTTCCTGACCTGCATACAGATTTCTCAAGAGGCAGGTCAGGTGGTCTGGTATTCCCATCTCTTTCAGAATTTTCCACAGTTGATTGTGATCCACACAGTCAAAGGCTTTGGCATAGTCAATAAAGCAGA
Source organism: Aepyceros melampus (assembly GCA_006408695.1). Classification (NCBI taxonomy): domain Eukaryota; kingdom Metazoa; phylum Chordata; class Mammalia; order Artiodactyla; family Bovidae; genus Aepyceros; species Aepyceros melampus. The sequence continues at coordinate 114,031 of SJXQ01007511.1, forward strand.
AATAGATGTTTTTCTGGAACTCTCTTGCTTTTTCCATGATCCAGCAGATGTTGGCAATTTTATCTCTGGTTCCTCTGCCCTTTCTAAAACCAGCTTGAACATCAGGGAGTTCACGGTTCACGTATTGCTGAAGTCTGGCTTGGAGAATTTTGAGCATTACTTTACTAGCATGTGAGATGAGTGCAATAGAGGAAAATAACAGAAGGAGAAAGACTAGAGATCTCTTCAAGAAAATTAGAGATACCAAGGGAACATTTCATGCAAAGATGGGCTCGATAAAGGACAGAAATGGTCTGGACCTAACAGAAGCAGAAGATATTAAGAAGAGGTGGCAAGAATACATGGAAGAACTGTACAAAAAAGATCTTCACGACCCAGATAATCATTATGATATGATGACTAATCTAGAGCCAGACATCTTGGAATGTGAAGTCAAGTGGGCCTTAGAAAGCATCACTACGAACAAAGCTAGTGGAGGTGATGGAATTCCCGTTGAGTTGTTTCAAATCCTGAAAGATGATGCTGTGAAAGTGCTGCACTCAATTTGCCAGCAAATTTGGAAAACTCAGCAATGGCCACAGGACTGGAATAGGTCAGTTTTCATTCCAATTCCAAAGAAAGGCAAAGACTCTGCTTACAATGCAGGAAACCCAGGTTTGATCCCTGGGTCAGGAACATCCCCTGGAGGAGAGCATGGCAACCCACTCCAGTATTCTGGCCTGGGAAATCCCACAGACAGAGGAGCCTGGTAGGCTACAGTTCATGGGGTCACAAAAGAATCGGACACGACTGAACAGCTAAACAATAACAGTCTACAGTGATGGCTCTCTTTTTGGAACAGGTCCTCTGTCTACATTCTTTTAGGCAGTTAACAGGAAGGTAAAAAGGAAAACATTGTGAGTCTTCAGTTTCTTAAAACAATCAGCTCCAAATAATCCTCGTTATTATTTAGCTCCCCTACGGCTCCAATACTAGCAAGCTGTGTGATTCCAGGCAAGTTGCTTTTCTTGCTTACTTGTTACTCAATTGATTGTAATGGTGATTAAATTAAATGATGTGTAAAGCACTTAACACAAGCATGGCTAATAGTAACAACTCAATAAATGCTAGTTTACAAGTACGGAGATTATATATATACATTTATATATAATATATACATTTTTAAACATGTAACAAAAAGTAACAAAAATAAGAAGAAGAACAGAAAATGGTTTCTTTAAGTCAGAATTAAATCACTTTATTATCATTATCATTATAATTGTCAAATGGTGTCAAAGTAATAATAGCTAATATTTATTGAGCTGATACTATATTTTAGGAGCTGTGTTAGTTCTAAGGGGGCCGAGAGTTCTGGATATTTAGTTTAATAGGTGATTTTCCAGCTGGAGAAATAGAACTCTCGCAGTACTGTCCCATAGCAAGAGGTTACAGGTGTCTTAAAATGTAGATTTTATTTTCATTCAATTATGGCAAGGCCAACAGATCAGAAGAGGACTGCCATTGAAAAGATATTTTGTTATATTCACAGATCCAAGAGGAGGGCGGGTCATTCCTTCCATGGAGAGCCACCTGGGGCGGTACCAGCGTCAGTCAAGAGGCAGGGGGTGAAGGGGAAAGTGGGTAAGAACCTTTATTGTGGAGTTCCATAGGGAGGAATGGGTGAGGCAGGGCAAGCAGGCTTGGGACTGGCTAGTGTGAATAATTTCAGCCTGCTCTGGGGCATAGGGTGCCCAGCCCTGGGGTGATTAGAGCAGGGGGATAGTGGCTACAGCGCAAATGGAGGTAATAAAGGAGGCACCTGGGGGTGTGGGCTCTGGGATGTTTGCTTTGTGTATGGACGTGCTCTCACATGTCAACCTGTTTGGCGATTGGCAAGCCAACTGCTATCTCTGGAAATTGGCAAGCCCTGGGAGAGGCAGCCCCTTCAAAGGGTCAACAAAGCCCTAACATGTCAAAGCATCAAATACAGAAACTAGAAAATGTGGATTGTTAAAGCAAGCCACAGTTGTATGTTTACAGTTCTTAGTAACCATTTTTAAAGAGTTTAAAAAAGAAATGAATTCTAGGGAAATATCTTAAATATTATTTACACTTGTAATTATGTAAAAATTATTAATGAACTATTTTACCTTTTTAATACTAAGTTTTTGAAATCCAGGATGCATGTTACACTTAAAGCATGGGGCGATTTCGAAGAGCCACATTTCAAGGGCCGTAGAAGGAGGCTGGTGACGACTCTGTCCGACAGCGCAGCACTAGAGAGCCAGAGAAAAACTCAGTGAGGTTGGTGGAAACTTAAGAGGAATATCTGAGCATCTGTGGGGGCAGCCAGGTGGCTCATTAAACTGATCAGTACCCTCTCACCCCCAACTCCACCTCAGCATATTATCAACATTGCTCTTGTCTTTTGCGAGCCTCTCCCTCTGCCCTCCCTCTCAAGTACCAGGTTCCCCATCATTGCTGCCATTTCTTCATTCTTGGTCTCCCTATGAGTGTTCTCTCCTGGGCAAGACAAAGGAAAGATGCTTGCTATTGCTTGTCTCAAGTTACTAACTAGAAATCCCTCCTGGAGAAGGGACTGGGAGTGACCTTGGTTGGGGAGAAGGACCCCAGAAGAACTTCCTGGACAGGCTTGGGATGTCAAAAAGTAAAAATTTTTAAAAGATAATCACAGGTCCCATATTCTCTGCTGTACACACAAACAACGCTTCAGTTCAGTTCAGTTCAGTCGCTCAGTTGTGTCCGGCTCTTTGCAACCCCATGAATCACAGCACGCCAGGCCTCCCTGTCCATCACCAACTCCCGGAATTCACTCAGACTTGCGTTCATCGAGTCAGGGATGCCATCCAGCCATCTCATCCTCTGTCATCCCCTTCTCCTCCTGCCCCCAATCCCTCCCAGCATCAAATAAAACTTCTTGATGATTTTGAATCATATATCCATATAAAGGAAAAAACAGATCTTTTGTTGTTTTGTACAGGTTGTTGTAATAACAATCTATGTGGCAGCGAAAGAGTCACAACAGAAAGACAAAACATAATTTATATTGCAAAAGGGCAAAAATTTTAACACAAAGTAGCTTGCTAGTCTCAAAGGAAAAAAAATAACTTCAAGTCATGTCTGCTTTTTTTTTTAATGAGACACTTTTGCTTCTGATCATTTGAAATATTTGCCAGCATTCCTGGTGAAATTTAGTACAATTCAAGCAGCTTTAATGTCCAGATGAGCAAGGTCTACATAACACTCCCCAACCTAGATACCACATGGCGAGCTAAGTTCCTCAAGACAACGTTCCCTTGGTTCCAAGGTCACTTGCTTTTGATCTCTATTTTTAAGGTATGAATCTGACACACAGGAAACTGAGAAGTACGTAGCTTTGTCCCGAGCCAGGAATCCTGTGAATTTATCTCAGGCAGGTTGATTCATAGGGCTCAGCACACGCCCTGTGACCTGAGCAGTGCTCTTGTCTCCACTGTGCTTTCTATAAATAGTGGTTGACCACAGATCTTCACAGAAAATGTCAGCTCCAGTGACATTTCCAGGACTAAGAATTTAGATCTACCTTAACATCTCTCAAGTTACATAAAAGATTTATAAAAATGTAGCTAGGTCTGATAACAGCTGCTCTGACTTTGGCTAGGGTGTTGAAAAAAATTCTCTATTTTCAATCAAGTTACTCCTTGCAAACACCTCTGATGAAACTCCCCAAATATGAATGAGAATGAACTTGAACTTTAAATGATCCTGAAAAATATGCACTGTTTTTCCCTATAAAGCAGTACTTAAAATGCACAGTGGTTATATGACCACATGAACCAAAAAATTGGGCTTAATTCTTAGTCTCAATTACTTAAGTGATACAGGACAAGATGCTTCAAAAAAGATTTCTCAGAAACGCTCCATGTCCATGATTTCAAAGGAAATCACTAGTGTGTTTTCAAAACACTAGTTTGCACTGGTAGAATATCTGTTTGATAAAAGGTCACAACCCAGTACAAGGTAATCATTAGGGAGACATTATTATTATTTTGCTAATTAGTCAAAAATCATTGGCTTTCCCGTGGCTTCTTCCTGCTGAGCAATCATTTGATCTTGCTTATGTTGACAAACACGCACGTCACCAATTCTGCCTCATTTATCATTTGACAGGGATGATGTTTGCTTCTTCGTGTGTGAAAAAAGGAAAACCGAGTGTTAGCAAACAGACCATGGGAACCAGGCAACAACTCAAACTTATTTTCTTGTTTAGAAATAAATTTAAAAAGAAAGAAACAAATAAACAAACTAGTTTTTGTGTGTACTGGCAAGTACTAAGAGGTGTCATACCACTTAAGAGTAAATCAGATCACAATGTGAGGAAAATTGGTATACTTAATATTGACAGAAGGACAGTTAATAACCTAACAAAAGACTGAAAAATCTTATAAAAGAGTCAAATATTGGGATATTCTTTTTTTGTTTGAATTAATAACCATCAAACGTACGTTGAGTTAGACAAAAAGTAAAAAGGACCTTCTCTTTGCCTCTACTTGGCTAAAATGTAAGAAAAATGTTCCATTCCCTGTAAGACAGACTTTTCTATTCAGTGTGATGATCATTGAAATTCCAATCAGGCTACTTAGCTTCTGTTGCTAAAAAAATTAAATCAGGGACTAAAATAAAGTGCCTAATAATTGCTTTGGGAAAAATATATTTGCTTCTATAGAAGAATGCATCAGATAGAACTTAGCAAAATTTTGTGATTGAGGCGGCCCTAGACAGTTAATGGGATCAAAAGCATGGTTGACTGATTGATTCTTTATGCAGAAATCATCATCACGATAAGAAAAAAGAAGTGGATTCAAGGGTTTCAAGGAACAAGGCATCTGGACATGGGTAAGGGGGCAGATTGGGACAAGAGTGAGGCAAAGAGGAGACCGCACATCACAGGTTAGAATAAACTGGGAAGATGAGTCTGTTTTTAAAGTGAAGAGTTGATTTGGGAGCCTGATATTCCCAAATGGTGTCCCGGTTCTATGCCATCTGTAATCTCAGGTGGATTAAAAATCACCTTTTTCACCTGCAAAATGAAATAGCCATTTCAGCCAGATATACTGCTACTAAGCTTCGGACCCCAAAATTCTTATAAATGCTGGTGTGGTGCCTCCTCTAAGAAAATTGAAAAAATCTTAGATAAAAGATGAAGCGACTGCTGAAATATGAGAAACACAAGTCAAGGAAAATCCCCTACATATTATGTTGGTTTTTAAAGTATATATTCAGTGACGTGGATACAATAATCCATTAAAGGGTCTGGTACTTTTTATTAGCCATGAAACCTCCACTTATATAAAATTCCTTTAAATCTGTACTAAATTTTTCTCATGGCTTTTATTTATGAATGTAATGCATATTAGAGAAACACAAATTACATTTTAAAACACCTTTCTTCCTTTTAAAATATAATATGTTACAGCTTAACTTCTGCATTTGTTAAGAGCAATCAGAATTCAATAGTTTAACCCCTTTCTTAACTAGCATCCCAACAAATGTTAGATTTTTCATCAACCAAGAAAAATATTATCTAACAGATAACAATAGTCCACAGTTAATTTGCTTGGCAACTTTCAAGAGGTTAACTTGCTACTGCCCTTTTATACAGGAATTTTTAAAGGTGAGACCATTTCCTAGTTTATATGGTATATGTAATCAAGGTAGCCTAGATGCCATGCTTTAAAGCTAGAGAAGAGTTATTAGCTAAAAAGAAAAAAAAAAAGTTAATGTGAGGTGTTATGCAACCACTGAAAGTACTTTTCTAAGCCATTTTAATAAATTTTGAAAAAAAGCAAATTTACCATGATGAAAGATTGCTGCTGCTAAGTTGCTTCAGTTGTGTCCAACTCTGTGCGACCCCATGGATGGCAGCCCACCAGACTCCACTGTCCCCGGGATTCCCCAGGCAAGAACACTAGAGTGGGTTGCCATTTCCTTTTCCAATGCATGAAAGTGAAAAGTGACAGTGAAGTCACTCAGTTGTGTCCGACTCTTAGCGACCCCATGGACTACAGCCTACCAGGCTCCTCCGTCCATGGGATTTTCCAGGCAAGAGTACTGGAGTGGGGTGCCATTGCCTTCTCCGGATGAAAGATTAAGCAGAAACAAAAACAAAAATCTTTCTTTTATTCACTATTACATCTCCAAGGACACCAAGTCTAGGTTGTTTAGGTACCATTTAAGTGCTAGCTCAAATGCTTTCAAACTTTGTTAAATGGTGGAGTTTGGCTTGCCACAAAATTTGTGTATATATTTTATGTATTTAATTCCACCAAAACATCCTGCCAGAAAAACAAAGTGCCAGGGCTCTTATTTCCTTAGCTGACTGTCCAGGACACATTTTTTGACCCTTCTTTTTAACCCAGGCCTTTAGAGATAAAATTAACTCCTTAAGAAGAATATAAGGCTTTCTGCAGAATGTTTGACAACTTTACAAAGAGAAAAATCAGTATTTTAGTCACTACTGGCAAGTAAAATATTATAAAAAAGTGCTTGTTCTCATCTTTAAATGGATGCATGATATTAGCAAACAGAATATTCAAGGCTTAACTCAAATGATTAAAAACTGTGGCTGTCTCATTAATATAGGATTTTAAGGTAATGAGACAAGGCTCATTGGTTCCTTGTGTGAATAATGTGATCAGATGAGGGGGGAAGGGGAGTGAGGCTAAAAGACTATGGAATCATATGAGCTTATTTCCATTGCCCATGAGGAAAATATATGGAATAGTGTCCTATTCTCTTTTCCTCTCCCTGAAAAGGATTTTGAAATGTTGAAAATACCCTTTTTCAGGTTGTTTGTCAACAATGATGGCTAAGAGGTACCCAGAATAAGAAATTATACAATGAGCTTTTTAACTTGGATTATTAACAATTTGCTCATATTTCTTTTCCACTTTATAAGAGTTATATTTTTAGACTGATTATAACTGTTATATGAGTGTCCAGGCGTGGTGAGAAAAGGGACACACACACACACAGGGCACCTCTGGGCTACTGCCTCAGTTTCCGTTAATACCTATCATCAACATATCATTTCATATTTGCCTATTTAAATAGCATCTTTGTTCCAGACCCACGAAAATTTTTCACAAATTCTATCCATTAAGTCCCACGACCATTGTTCTTTTCTTAAGAATTATCCCATTTTCCAGATTGAAAAGTGAAATCACAGGGGAAAACGAATATTCCAAACAAGAACTCAAAGTGAAAAAAAATCTCACTAGAAAAATCTCACTCCTTGCTTATTGTTTTTTCTCAAGTTTTTGTACCATTTCTTATTTCTCTCAAGAGTGCTAAAAATCCCCACACATGCAGAAGAGCCTTTAAACCAAGTTACATGAACATTGAATCTGCTATGTGAAAAAAAATAGAAATATACCACATTAACTTGTAGTAATAATTTCATGGTTTTTCAGCGTGTCATCTGTTATCAAAATTGTGGAAAAACATCCAGATGAATTTGTTCAATGATAGGATAGCACTGCGTTACAAGACTTTTCTTTCTTTGTGTCCCAAATCCTATAAAATAGAGCAAAAATAAACAAAAGAAATACACCTGATTTGTACACAGAGTGTACAATCGATGTATTTAAAGAGCAGAGTTTGTCACATAAGCGTAAACAGTGCTTCCTAGAAAAACTGACTCAAAAGAAAACCTAAATCAATTTTCAGTAGACAATGGAACAATTAAAAGTCTTCCTTCTGAATACTTCTCTAGCACTGCGGCTTGGGATGTATTTTTAGGGTTAAGTGGGCCACAATGGAGGCTCCTATAATCCCCCGCATTCTGGGAGCCTCTTTGCTCCAGGGCTTGGGCTGGCCCATCTTCCCTCTCTGGGTTTCTGCCACTGCCTCGTCCTGCCTCCCTGCGTCCAACGTCAAAATCACACACCATCAAGAGGAAGAAAGCCTGTGCTTTAGCAGTCATTGTGAGTGATGGTTACACACCAGGACGTTGGTGAAAGTGCCGGAGAGTATTACCTCCAATCACCCGCAATTATCAGAGAAGCCCCCCTGAATTCCACCCTCAGTCCAGGCCCTGGGAGGTGGGGGCTGTGGTGGCGAACAGAGGCGTACTCCGGAAACCATTTCATCGTAAGATTTCTATACCATGCATTTTTAGCCTCTTTTTTCTTGAGGACTAGAAAAACACCACCTCCCATTTGTTTCCCAGGGAATGTCACTAATCTGTTCTCAGCCTAAAGAATATCCTTGTCAAGAGTGGATGCTGAAATCCCAACACAGACAGTGAATATTTTTGTTCCGTTTTAATTAAATGCTGAAAACCCTCAAGGCATCCACAGTATTCATTCTAAGAGTTATTTATCTAGATAAACTGTATTAGTGTAGGTGAGAGATTATCATTTTATCACATTTTATAAATTACACGTGGCTACATGCCTGCATAACCATCTCCGTTTCCAGGAGATACTGTATTTGTTTAAAAAAAGAAAAGAAAACCAAAGGCAGCATTTTATTTTTTTATATACAACAGTTTTCAAAACTATGCGCTAGCACATTTTATTTACCATGTAAGTTATGTACATAATTCTGCTGGGTAGAGGTATAGCTGGATAAGAGTGTTATTTCTAACTCACCTGAACAGGCTTAAAATTGCACAAAGATGGACTAAGGCTTAAAGTTCTTGATAGGAACTAAATATATTTTCACAGCCTGCACGCATTCCTAAAGGCAGATCCTGCTGCGGCCTCCTCTGTAAGCTATGCCGTAGGTGTTTGCGTATCTGCATAAGATGCTGCAGTGGGATGGAGGGCTTGACTCCTTTCCAGAATGAGGGAGCCTTCATGATTGGTCCAATTGATCACTGCAGTCGCTTGATATTACATAAAAGGTTGGTGTTGAAGCATATGGATTGGATAATAATCAGAGTGTTCTGACATGGTCTATTTAATAATTCAAAAAGGAAAATTTGAAAATGATTCCACACAAAGCTGCAGCGCCCGGTTGACACTTTATTTATAGCAAATGCTCTTTGTGTAGTTCGTGAGCTGTGCAGATTGTCTGTTCGATGGAGTTCTTTTTTCTTCAAGCATCAACATTCCAAATCAACATCAGCAAACAATCAGACGCGTCACCTGTCACTGCGGCAAGAGGTTGAAATGTTCAGCTTCTCTATACACTGATGTAGCAGAAGAAACCAACCCACAGGAAAATCAGCATTTATGAATGTGTCCGAAATGCATAGAATAGGGTTAAAGGCTTATGGATGTGGTTAGTTCACCTGGAAAAAAATTACAGGTAACATTTGATGTGGTCAGAGTGTTTCTGTTGAACGTATTTGTATCACTGGAAAAAATCCGGGGGGTGGGGGTGGGGGAGGCAAGCTTTTGGGTGAGTGATGCTAACCTTCTCTCAGGTGAGCTTGGGGTCAGGCTGGGGAATAAAAGCCAGAAATACGTGGTTCCACATGCTAAGCCCAGACTCTTGATAAAGTTCTGAGCATGATGGGAGAAGATCAGGCAAGTTGCCACATCCTCAACTGGTAGCTCCTCCCACTATGCTCAAGACTCCTATTGGCAGGTGCCCTCGCTGGTCACCCGTTGGCCTCCATAGCATAACTGTTCTCTCTCCATCTGTGTACCTCACTCCCCCAACCTGCAACATGGAAATAGCACTATGATACATCCAAGGCTTTCTTTCTGGCTACTCTAACCAAGAAATGATTCAGTTAGACCTACAGAATTTTTTAGATATGCCTTTGAAATACTAAATAGTAACAACTTAAGTTTTCAAAAGCCAAGTCAGTCATTACTGAAGTGCAAGAAATATATTCTCATCTTACCTTGTGTACGTATATGTTTTGTCTCAAAAATTAATCACAGCCTATGGGCAAGTCCACAATTCACAAGAGCAACCCTCACCAAAAGGTTCTGATTCCATCAACAAAGGCAGGTCACATGTTGCCATAACCACATATCATTTTAAATGCTGCATTTGCTTACTAATGGTTTTCCTTGATAAAAAAATTATCCAAAAGATTTTAATCTTGGAGGAAAACTGTCATCTTTAGTATCTCTTCTAATCTTTTGTATTTCATCCTTGTAAGAATCAATACATGAAGCATTGACATATATTCAGCCTCAGAAAGAATTAATTTAAATAGACACAGCCCATGATTCCTAGCAGCCACATCAAAATGTACTCATGAGATACCTGATTGTCAAAGGTAAATCTTTTTCAACATACAAAATAATTATGTGAACATTTTCTCTTCCCTGCATGTGGATCTAAGAAAGATAGATGACAATCAACATGCAAGGGAATTCTAAACTGAAAATCATGCAAGGGAATTCTAAACTGAAAATAAAGCAAATTACCTGACACAAAAAGATGGTCAAGTAAGATCATGCACATTCAAAAAGGTCCATCTTTCTTGGCTTCAGTGTTCTTCATTTCAATTCCCAAAATACTTACCACCAATCACTATTGTCACTGGTTACAATCAATATTTGAGATGAGGCAGTATGGTTTGGGATGCCATTTAATATTTCCCAAAGTTATCATCGGAAATAATGGATAAATATATCTGATTTGGGCTTCCCTGGTGGCTCAGTTGTTTAAAAAAAATTCCTCCTGCCAATGCAGGAGACTCAGGTTCAATTCCTAGTCCAGAAAGATCCCCTGGAGAAGGAAATGGCAACCCATTTCCATGACATTTTCCAATATTCTTGCCTGGAAATCTCATAGACAGAGGAGCCTGGGAGGCTACAGTCCACGGAGTCACGAAGAGTCAAACACGACCGAGCGACTAAACAACATCTGTCTTACATATAACATCCTAGAGCAGCCCCAGGGAGAGGAGGTGAAATCTGTGCTTTTGAGTAAAAACATCAACTTTTTTCTTTCAAGTTTTTCCTACCATGATGAAGCAGTTACATTATGCTCCATTGCCTTGTGTGCAAAGATATCCTCATGGACTTTGGTTTTCCTAAGAACATTCTGGGTATATTTAATGAACAAAAAGGTTAGGGACACATAGCATTATGATAAATCAAGAAGACATGAGACCTGAAATCATAGGTTTTCCCTTTAGTTTCTGATCACAACTTTTTAAATCCTGCAAAAGAGAATGTAATCCAGTGACCAGATGAAAGTTCACAGATGAGTAAAAGACCGTGACCTCTGTATGTATGCCAGGGACATTTAACCCAGAATCTGGGTCCACATATCTAGATGTTCACAGGAGACGCTGATTATATTCTTTTGTGGCCTACCCTGATCTATCCAGTCCCCTGGCCACCAACAACACCCATTATTTGGTCTGTTCATCTCTCAAGTGAATGACAGGCAAAAAATCCCTGCACTAGTTTATTTAATATTAGCCATCTAACTTAATCTTGAAAAGTGTTTTTTAAAGTAAGTGTCATTAACCCCATTTTATTGATGATGACCCTAAACCCTAAAAAGTTTAATTAACTCACCTGGGGTCAGACCTCTGATAAAGTGGTGAAGCTGGGTTATCAACCATGAGCTTTAGAATCCAAGTTCCTAACCAAACGACAGATAATAAATGACAAAAAAAGAACAATGTGCATGCTGTAAATATGGCTAATCAGCATCCTCTATGTATACAGAGGACAGTTCACTCAATTATTTGTTATCTAATGCCTGATTTAAATAATGATTAATAAGTACAATCATGTTGTCAATTATGATTCATGGAACTGAGCCTATTCCATGAAATAATAATCACAAGATATGACAGAAGAGATGGGAGATTTGTCAACGGCTTCCTAAAGCACTCTCCTCCAAGATAAAAGTCAGCAACATGGAGATTATTTAATGACATCAAAGTATTTCTCTATAGGTGCTTATCTCAAGGGCGGAGCTATTGTTACTTTCCTCAGAAAGCTGAGCAAATTTTAGCCCGGTTTCTAAATAAAGTGGGAAATTAGAGATCATCCTGCCTCACCAAGATCTAGTTTTCTTGCTATTTCCAGACCAATGAGAAGCCCATTAGGCAGTCCATCTGAAACTCTTTTCAATTCTCTATCCACCGTAAGAATCGTGTTTTTGGAAGTTATCTCGATGTACTCAGTACAGACATTCTTATATTGGATAGAGGTTTTTACATAATATGGGTTTTTTTAATTGAGTACCTTTTATATTTATTGTAACAGATGGCCAAATTAAAGGAAAAAAAAAAACAACCTATGAATGTTTTCACAGCCTCAAATACTCGATTTCAAAATTAGTTGAAAAAGCACAAAGTTTACGGGAATAAGACCTGAATTCAAGTTCTGCCTGTGCCATGTACTATATTTCCAGAGCCCTATGTGAATGTCAGTGGTCTTGTACTTACTTTTTATTGGATTCTTTTAAAAGTTGATTAAAACAGTTTGCATTAATGCATGATATAACTGTAAATGTACTATAAAACTGAAAATGGCATCAATATTTTTCAATTTTAACTCATGCAAAAGAGAACATAATCAAGTGACTACGTGAAAGTTAACATCTTTACAAACTCAGATGTTTTTGCAATTATTTTCTTACAGAGAGATCCAACTCTTCTTCAAAATAAAATCAAGAGACCTCAAGACCTGAAAAAAACCAAGAAGTCTTATCTAATGTCCCTCTCAACCTCAAATGAAACTACAACCCCTGTTATCCTCATTCATAGTCTCTGTAGTTTATCTTCATAACAATGACTGAAGATTCTTTTTCAAAAATTAAAAAAAAATTAGACTATTGGCTTGAACTTCTAGTCTATAAGAACTAAAATATTTCCCATATTTTCTGCTAATCTGAGAGCATTTAATAAACCATACCCCATCTATTTTGGGCCTTCTAGGTGGTGCTAGTGATAAAGAACTCACCTTCTGATTGAGGAGACATAGAGAGTCAAGTTTGATCCCCTGGTTAGGAAGATCCCCTTGAGGAGGGCATGGCAGCCCACTCCAGTATTCTTGCCTGGAGAATCCCATGGAGAGAGGAACCTGGGGGGCTATAATCCATAGAGTTGCAAAGAGTCAGACACGACTGAAGTGACTTAGCATGCTCACACACACCCTTTCTGTCACCTTCTGCCGCCTTGATTTACTTTCTTGGTATCCAGCATATCCAAGGTATACACACCCTTCAGTATCTTCAATACCCCCCAAAGCAAACCCTTTTCAGTATTTGTCCAAATGTTTCTGATTCCATTCACAGAATAATTTCTACTCTCAGCTTATTAATGTAAACTTTTCTGTCCTAGTTGTCTTCATTTTATTTGTATAGTCATTTGATGCCTGTCTCCCAAGTTGGACTGTCAGTTCCATGAGGGACCACATCTATTTTTCTCATCACTGAATTCCTAGCACCATTACATAAATTCTCAGTAAATATTTATTGATTGAAATTAATAAATGAGAATGAATAGAATCTAAAGGAGAGAGAGAAAGGCAGAATACAATACAGGTAACTATTGATGGACATTAATTTCTCTTTAGGTGTCTATGCCTCCGAAGTGGTTTTCTTCCCTTTTTCCATCCTACTTGAAGAAGGAGGAGGAAGGAAAAGAGGAAAGGGCTGGGAGGTGGGAGAAAGAAAACGATTTGAAGGTTGATATTTAGATTGCATTGCATTTTTTAATGAAACTTCTACTATTTTCCTCAGAGAATTACTAAATGTCATTTCTATTTAGAATATTTAAGTAGATAGTCAACAAACTGGCCTTATACTGGGTATATATATATATATATATACATATATATATATATATCAGCAAGGAACCACTGAAAAAGACTATAGGAATTTTTAAAGAGCTAGAATTTCTGAAAATACATTCAGACTTTTTATCATTTTGTGTTAAGCTTTAACAAGTAGGAATACTATTTATTGGACTGAAGGTGGGAATCATTTTGATCCCTGTTCTGTTTTAAAGAATTTAAATTTCTGGTTGGAGTGAAATGAAAATCTGGAGCAGCAACTATATGCCTTTCTCTAGATGACAAAAACACCTACCAAAGGGCACAATGGATTCTAATATCATGGGGAAACGCATCTGCCATGCGGTCGACTTTCATTCTGGTGAAATGGTTTGGGGTCAGCGCACAGTTGCAGCTCTTAAATGCAAATGCTGCTTGATCACAAGGAATGACATCAGCGCCTTTGATGAGAGGGTAGAATCAATACAGAGGTCAAAGGTGCACCACTGGGAAAAGAACCGCAATCAGGCACAGGGATTCCCTGAGATTACAATTCCCCCTATGAGACAGGGCAATTGCAAGAGTCTTCTTTGCACAGAGGGCTGGGGGCTCTCTACCTACTCTGCAGAAAGGGCCAGCTGGTGATGGTTGCTCTCTACCCGCACTCATGTCTGCCCTGACTTGATTGGATGATGTTGCAAAGTTTGCCAACAAGATGCTGACATGTAAGACTGAACTTTCAGAAAATCAATACCAAGTAATTGCCCAGACCATGCTGGAAGATAAACTTATCCTGCACATTATGTACCTTCCATTCTAGAGTGTGGCGAGCCTCAGGAGCCCAAGGAGCCAAGCTGTTGTTATTGTGCATAATATACCTTTATATATCAGCAGGCAGTGCCAATCATCTCCTTCCCCATTGCTCCATACCCAGAGATCCCATCTCGTCTATATTTATTTTTTTGTACCAGACTGATTCCCCAAGATGCTACACTGCTGTCAGTTCTTAGATGTCCCTTACCTGGCAGCCAAAGGGAGTGCTTAGGAATGCATCTCTTGTCCCTATACTAAATGTCTCCCGGTGGTGGTATAGTTTGATAAGTTTAAGAAAGAGATCACAATATAAACCTACTGTATTCTCCATAAAATCTTGTCCTACAGAATGCACTTCTCAATTTATTTTTCTACTGAATGGATAAGGGATGAGGTGAAACAGATACCAGATGCCCTTTGTTATTATAATATTTCCATAAAATGATTTCTGCATTCAACAGTTTTAAAAGTCAAGCCTTCAAACCAATTATAATATAGCATATACATTTCTTTATACTTCAGTGGCAAGAGCTGTTTTGTTCTATCAATTAGAGCAAGAACCCATACAATTCCTCACATTTCTAACCTTAGATTTCCCCTCCTCTAATTAAAAAAGAAAGAAAGAAAGAAAGATTTATCTTTTGGATCATAGCTGTGTGTCTTCTGTATTATTGGTTCCAAAATGTGATTTCAAGCTTAGACAATAAAGCAATGACCTAGGAAAAAGCAGTTCAGTTGCCAAATGTATGAACTCGTAATTCCTACCTCATACACTGTCATTTTTATTATTGTGTTAAGAAAAATAGATAGCTGAAAATATTTCAATAAAAATAACAGACATGCTTATTCAAAACTCTTCGGATGCTAAATTTCTGCCAACCTTGTTCATCTCAAAGATATCATATTCCCATTTATAGAAAAATCTAGCACATAATATAATTTGGAGATGCAGGCATAGAACAGGGGGGAAAGCCAGGAATAAAAAGAAACGATGTCAAGGTATTTTAGCATGAAATTGGCTTGAACAAGAGAGAGAAAAAGAGCAGGGAGTTTATAATAACTGGTGCTGGAATGCATATTCACCACCTTAGAAATATATTAATTTTGCATGATTGTTCCCTTGCACTTTATGACAGAAAGCAAGGCCCTGTTAACATCGGTCCAGCACCATCTTTAATCACATTAATTCAGTAACATGTTGTAATTGGAAGATGAAAGACTAGTGCTTTATTTACATAAATATAAACGATACATGAGCAATTCCTGGATTGAACCAAATCAATACACACTGCACTGTCATGTTGACCTCACTAGCCTTGAGGTCAATAAATGTGTGAATCTCTGAATAAAATCCCGTCAAAACCAGAGGCGAGTCTCCTAGTCTCCAGGGATGTTTCCACCACCCGTTTATCTACTAGTCAGAGGCTAGCTGATGAATGTGTGACAATGCTAGATGGATGAAATGCAATATTTAGAATTAAGGGGAAAGAAAGTCAGCCTTGGTGACTCCCTGGCTAATATCTAGTGTGTATTGTTGGCTGCAGCTGGTAGAGGTTAGTTAGCAGGCTCTTACTCACCAAATGAGTGAACCCCAGACAGATGTGCTCAACTGGTATGTCAGCCTAGTGTCCTAACTTGAGGACCGATAATGTAATTTACTAACAACTGGAAACCTGGCAAAAATATGCGATATCCACAGCATCTCAGTAGAATTTTCTGTTTCCCCACCAAATTGTGCCTTTATGCCAGGATATTGCAAACTTGTGAAGAATATGTCTTGTTCTTATAAACAACTCACAGTGCAATCAATTAGTGAATGTTACCTAAAACTGCTTTAAGAAATTGGACCAGACTAAGCTATATATAGAAAAAAAAAAAAAACTACCCTTCCTGTAGCTTATTGAAAAATAAAGATTACTCTTACACAGCTACTCATAAATTATTATCCATACTATGCTATCTGCAGTATCCAAACATCAGAATAAAATCAACAAATATGTATTGATTACCAACAAATCTAGACTATTCATTAGAACAAGGTTTCAAGATCATTTACTCTCTGAAAGTGGTTTATCATCTGATGGTAGATTAACAAAATGTTAAGACTGAGAGGGATAAAAAGATTCATGGGAAAATATACCAGAAATATACATATGTAAAATATAATGCAAAAGAAAATATGGTTTATTTATCTTACCTCTGAGGCAATTTGAAAAGGAGTTCACTTTTGAAAGCCAAAGAACTACCCACATTAAGAAAAATAGCCTGTATTTCTGACTGCATGACATCTGAGAATTAAGAATTAATTTTTAAAGAGATGGGCAGTGGAAGAGGGTTCAAGAGCAGTGTTTTAGATGAAAAAAAGGCTAATACACATTTTTGAGAATACTTGACATATAAAATATTAAGTAAGTAAGTAAAGTCACTCAGTCGTGTCCGACTCTTTGTGACCCCATGGACTGCAGCCCACCAGGCTCCTCAGTCCATGAGATTCTCCAAGCAAGAATACTGGAGTGGGTTGCCATTTCCTTATCCAGGGGATCTTCCCGACCCAGGGATCGAACCCGGGTCTCCCGCATTGGAGGCAGACGCTTTAACCTCTGAGGCACCAGGGAAGTCCAAGGTAAAAAATATTAAGTCCAAGGTATAAAATATTAAGGTATTATTATTAATTTGGTACAATAGTGGGATTATAGTTGTTTTTATCTTTTTAGAGTATATATTAAAATTATAGGAGAAAATAATATGTCTGGAATTTGCTTTAAAACAACCCAGACAGAGAGAAGAAAGTTCTGTTTATGAAACAAGATTAACCATAAATTGATAACTGTTAGAGGTAGCTGATGGACTCACGAAGTAGATTCATTATACTATTCTCTCTACTTTCGTATATGCTTGAAATTTCATACAGTATTTACATGTATATACAAAATGTATTTACATATGCTTTTAAATATGCATAAATTATAAATGTATATGTATGTATGCAGTCCATGGGGTCGCAAAGAGTCAGACATTACTAAGCGACTGAACAAAAAAATACAAGTGCTAAGCTTGTATATATGTATATACATACATAAACATATATATGTACATATTCATATTAGAAACACCATAAAGTAAGTTTATCTCTACTCAACAATGAACACTGGTTCTCCAGGTTTTCTACTGAAAGTCCTAATGTCTGCCCCTCTTGCTGAAATCTCTGCTGTGCTGTGCTTAGTCGTTCAGTCGTGTCCGACTCTGTGACCCTATGGTCTATAGCCCACCAGGCTCCTCTATCCATGGGGATTCTCTAGGCAAGAGTACTGGAGTGGGCTGCCATGCCTTCTTCCAGGGGATCTTCCCAACCCAGGATTGAACCCAGGTCTCTCGCATTGCAGTGGATTCTTCACCATCTGAGCCACCAGGGAAGTTTTAATCCATCCTATACTGATTCTATGTCAGGTCCTGTGTTAGGTTTTGAAGATTCAGTGATCACTGACAGGTTTCTGACTTCACAGTGCTTAAATTCGACAGGAGACAAGCATTTATCAAGCACACAAATAAGCAAAAGACCTACATGTTGTGATCAGAACTCTGAGGAAAGTAAGGAGAGAAATAAGAGAGAGAGAATTGGAGGAAGACACTTGAAGAATGGTGATCGGAGACTTCCTCATTATGGAGGGGACATTCGAGTCCAATAAGTGAGATTGTAGCAGCCATGTATATCAGATGTCGGAAAACGTTTAAGGCAGAGTGATTAGCTCAAGTCATCATCCTAAAATAAGAATAAGTGTGATATGTTTAAAGAACCAAAGGTCCATTTGGTTGGAATACAACACTGACCATACGTGGTGATGGAATACATGTGGGGCATAAGAGAAACACAGACTCCAACTTTTATTTCATCTGTCTATTTATCCATCCATCTGCCTGCTGATCTATATGTGTGCTGTGCTGCGCTATGCTTAATCACTCAGTCATGTCTGACTTTTTGCAACCCCATGACTGTAGCCTGCCAGGCTCCTCTGTCCATGGGATTCTCCAGGCAAGAATACTGGAGTGGGTTGCCATGTCCTCCTCCAGGGAATCTTCCCAACCTAGGAATTGAACCCAGGTCTCCCACATTGCTGGTGGATTCATTACCATCTGAGCCACCAGGGAAGTGATCTATCTATATATGTTTGTGTAACATATACTCCTTATATCATAAATATATATTATCCCAATAGAAATATGCATATTTTATATCCTAAATATACATGTAATTTTAAATTTAGAATATATTTTATTATTACAAAGACAGTACAATTTCACTAGGAAAGAATTAGAAAATAAGCACTTATAAAAAAGAAAATATGCAAAAATAAGGAAATTAAGGTGAAAGAGCCATAACCTCTCCACACACACATAAAAAAAGAAAACAATTACCATATAATTCTTTTAATCCTCTCCTTCCATATTTTGGGATAAAATAACATAAAAAATGATGCATACAAATTTTAATCTGATTTATTCACTTAACAATATAGTGTGAATAGCTTCCATCTCAACTATTTATTACACATTACATTGTGAGGATAATTTATTTAACCCATCCTCCAACATTTAGCATGTAGATTACTTCTATTTTTTTTTCACTATTAATAGTAAAACTGAGATGAACACTCTTATAGAAAACTGCATAAATCTTTAATGATTTCCTTATGATACAATTCTAAAAGTGGAATGGCTTAGCCAAAAATCATACACACCTTTCAAGGCAAAGTGCTTACTTTTGCTGGAAGAAATGTGCATCAAAAGAAAAATAATTATCTCCACATTATTCAAATCTCCTTTCTGTTCTATTTTAATTCTAGATCTTCAAAATTCTCCTGTCTGCAGACTTAAATCCTTACATAGGACTTATTCCCCCAGGATGGTATTTAAGTACAAATTCACACAGACAGACTTTGATATTTCTTTTAATAAGATGTATTGAATTCATCCTTCACATAAAGAAAAAAGAGTGGGAGTGAAGGTGTTTGTTTTCTTCTCTTTTACTTGGGGACCATATTTAAACTATGTGATAAATCCTAAATTAAGTTAGACTCCAGCAATTAGAAATGGGAAGAAACTTAGAATTTCCTTATTCTTGTTCTTCTTCCCTATTCAATGGAATTTGCCGGTGTCCCAGTTAAAATATGGTGCTCAGAAATGAACATGACTTTGTTTTCCATGATCTGAATATTGTTAAATGTTAAATATTGTTCATTGTTAATGTCAATTAAATGTTGCCTACAGTGGGAATCTTTGTCTACATCTTGCTTTCAAAAAATAAAGAAATTTTTGTTTTTACTGGTTGGCCTTCTTTATTTTTGTTTTGTATTTATTTATTTATCTTCATTGGAGTATAATTGGTTTACAATGTTGTGTTGGTTTCTGCCACACAACATCATGAATTAGTACATATATATGTACATATATCCGCTCCCTCTTGAATCTCCCTCCACCCCTCTAGGTCATCACAGAGCACCAAGCTGAGTTTCTTGTGCTACACGAGCTCTTTTACACATGGTCATGTGTATGTGTCAATGCTACTCTCTCCATTCATCCCACCCTCCCCCATGTTTACAAGTCCATTCTGTACATCTGTGTCTCTGTTCCTGTCCTGTAAATAGGCTCATCAGTTCTATTTACTTTCACCTAAGGAGATCCAACCAGGCCATCCTAAGGGAAATTGGTCCTGGGTGTTTATTGGAAGGACTGATGTTAAAGCTGAGACTCCAGTATTTTGGCCACCTGATGCAAAGAGCTGACTCATTTGAAAAGACTCTGATGTTGGGAAAGATTGAAGGCAGGAGGAGAAGGATAGGACAGAGGATGAGATGGTTAGATGGCATCACCGACTCAATGTGCATGAGTTTGGGTAAACTCCGGGAGTTGGTGATGGACAGGGAGGCCTGGCATGCTGCAATTCATGGGGTTGCAAAGAGTCGGACACTACTGAGCAACTGAACTGAACTGAATAATTTCATCTTCTCAAGATTTCCATCCTTGGGTCTGCAATATACACACTCAAAGCTTATTGCCTATTAAGTATTTTGAAACATTTTGGAATTCTTTCTCTGGTTAATCTTTCATTTCTCTCCTTTTTTTTTTTTCTTTTCCTTTTGTGCAGCTACTCACATGTTTTACTTGTGTGAAACGTGTATTCAGGGCCATGCTTTCTGGAAGGTTGAAGTACATATGAAACTGGGTAAGAAGAGAGTGAACCACCCATTCTCCAGATTTGTTGAAGACTCTTCTCTAGGACTTGCCCAAAGAAAGTCGCCCTTGTTCACCACGGATGAAGCAGCTCTGCTCTCCACTTAAAAGTAGGGTACACACTGGCTTTTAAAACAAAATGCAGCATTTTGTTGGGACAAAATCATCCTAAAGTTTGTCATTTGGAACGAAGTTAATTGAGCTTCTTGGGCGTGGAGAAAAATTTACATGTATTTACACGCTCAGTACTCTCACTGGATTGAGAGTTCCTCAAGTCAGGGGTTCTAGTTTGTTGATTCTTCTTTCTCCAGCACTCTGAAAAGCGCCTGGAACAAAGGGTTACTAGAAATATCTGTTGAAGGGCAATTAATAAGTAAATTGATGGGTAGATTTCATGGCACAAATTATTTATAGTATTTACAGGGCATGAAGATCAGTTTTCAAATTTGCAATTTCAGATTAAATTAATATACTAAAATCTGTCTGACTCTGCTTTTCATACATAGAGAACCCTCTACACAATCGCCTTTATTTTAAACAGCTTACTGTTAATTTTTTTAAAGTGTAGCTAATGTATGATATTATATAATTTACAGATGTACAATATAGTGATTCATAATTTTTAAAGTTTATATTCTCTATATAGTTATAAAATACTGGCTGAATCCACTATGTTGTATAATAGATTCTTGTAGCTTATTTAAAACAGTTGAAATGCACAAGCCTATACTTACTACTTTATGACTATTTAAATTTCCCTAAAAAAGTACTCATTGTAATACAAAATCAACATGTTCACAATGGTTACCTTATTACTTTTTAAATTTTATAGTTTTAAATTTATTCATAAAAGTATTCTAAAAATGTACAATTTTTCCTTTTTATTTTTAATTATTTACTTTGGAATCCAAAACATTTCCCCAAATAGTATTTGCTATAAACTACCTGACCTGCTAAGTGCTAAGTAATTCTGACTTCTTATTTTTGAGTTATAAGTTCTTTTGAGTAAACCATGTAGTTCACTTGAGTTTAGTCACTCAGTTGTGTCTGAATCTTTGCAACTGCATGAAATGCAGCACCCCAGGCCTCCCTCAGAATCCACCCAAACCCATGTCCATTGAGTCGATGATGCCATCCAACCATCTCATCTTCTGTCATTCCCTTCTCCTCCTGCCCTCAGTCTTCTTTTCAAATGAGTCAGCTCTTCGCATCAGGTGGCCCAAGTATTGGAGTTTCAGCTTCACATCAGTCCTACCAATGAACACCCAGGACTGATCTCCTTTAGGATGGACTGCTTGGATCTCCTTGCAGTCCAAGGGACTCTCAAGAGTCTTCTCCAACACCACAGTTCAAAAGCATCAATTCTTTGGCACTCAGCTTTCTTTATAGTCCAACTCTCACATTCATACATGACTATTGGAAAAAACATAGCCTTGACTAGATGAACCTTTGTTGACAAAGTAATGTCTCTGCTTTATAATATGCTGTCTAAGTTGGTCATAACTTTCCTTCCAAGGAGTAAATGTCTTTCATTTCATGGCTGCAATCACCATCTGCAGTGATTTTGGAGCCCCAAAGAATAAAGTCTGTCACTGTTTCCACTGTTTTCCCATCTATTTCCCATGAAATGATGGGACCAGATGCCATGATCTTTGTTTTCTGAATGTTGAGCTTTAAGCCAACTTTTTCCCTCTCCTCTTTCACTTTCATCAAGAGGCTTTTTAGTTCTTCTTCACTTTCTGCCATAAGGGTGGTGTCATCTGCATATCTGAGGTTATTGATATTTCTCCCAGCAATCTTGATTCCAGCTTATGTTTCTTCTAGTCAGGCATTTCTCATGATGTACTCTGCATATAAGTTAAATAAGCAGGGTGACAATATACAGCCTTGACGTACTCCTTTTCCTATTTGGAACCGGTCTGTTGTTCCATGTCCAGTTCTAACTGTTGCTTCCTGACCTGCATACAGGTTTCTCAAAAGGCAGGTTAGGTGGTCTGGTATTCCCATCTCTTTCAGAATTTTCCACAGTTTATTGTGATCCACACAGTCAAAGGCTTTGGCATAGTCAATAAAGCAGAAATATATGTTTTTCTGGAACTCTCTTGCTTTTCTGATGACTCAGTAGATGTTGGCACTTTGATCTCTGGTTTCTCTGCCTTTTCTAAATCCAGCTTGAACATTGGGAATTTCACGGTTCATGTATTGCTGAAGTCTGGCTTGGAGAATTTTAAGCATTACTTTACTAGCGTGTGAGATGAGTGCAATTGTGCAGTAGTTTGAGCATTCTTTGGCATTGCCTTTCTTTGGGACTGGAATGAAAACTGACCATTTCCAGTCCTATGGCCACTACTGGGTTTTCCAAATTTGCTGGCATATTGAGTGCAGCATTTTCACAGCATCATCTTTTGGGATTTGAAATAGCTCAACTGGAATTCCATCACCTCCACTGCTTTGTTCATAGTGATGCTTTCTAAAGCCCACTTGATTTCACATTCCAGGATGTCTGGCTCTAGGTGAGTGATCACATCATCATGATTATCTGGGTTGTGAAGATCTTTTTTGTACAGTTCTGTGTATTCTTGCCACCTCTTAACATCTTCTGCTTCTGTTAGGTCCCTACCATTTCTGTCCTTTATTGAGCCTATCTTTGCATGAAATGTTCTCTTGGTATCTCTAATTTTCTTGATTATATTCTTTGCAGCCAAAGATGGAGAAGCTCTATACAGTCAGCAAAAACAAGACCGGGAGCTGACTGTGGCTCAGATCATGAACTCCTTATTGCCAAATTCAGACTGAAATTGAAAAAAGTGGAGAAAACCACTAGACCATTCAAGTATTACCTAAATCAAATCCCTTATAACTATACAGTGGAAGTGAGAAATAGGTTTAAGTGACTAGATATGATAGACAGATTGCCTGATGAACTATGGATGGAGGTTCATGATATTGTGCAGGAGACCGGAATCAAGACCATCCCCAAGAAAAATAAATGCAAAAAAGCAAAATGGCTGTCTGAGGAGGCCTTATAATAGCTGTGAAAAAAAGAGAAGTAAAAAGCAAAGGAGAAAAGGAAAGATATAAGCATCTGAATGCAGAGTTCCAAAGAATAACAAGAAAAGAAAAAAAGCCTTCCTCAATGACAAATCAAAGAAATAGAGGAAAAGAACAGAATGGGAAAGACTAGAGATCTCTTCAAGAAAATTAGAGATACCAAGGGAACATTTCATGCAAAGATAGGCTCAATAAAACCAAGTAGACACATTTTCTATTTTATTTTTTCCTCAAAATTTCAGATCATATTCAAGATGAGAGTGAAAACAAATAATGCAGTTTGCTTTTGAAATTATTTGTATTTACTACTGAGAACATTCTGATAATTCCATCTTTTCTTAGGTAAAAGTTTTTATTCAGTTCAAAGAGATACCCTCTGCACTGCAGAAAGGTTTCATTTTGTTTGGGCGGGTCCTTCTGCCCACTCTGATTTTTTTTTTCATAGGCAGGAACTTAGTCTCTTATAAATTTACAACAATCAATCAACCTCCCCCACCCTTCTCAGTTTATGTGAGGTGACCCCAAATAAGTCTCTGCTTGGTGTGGACTGTGATTAGCCTTTTTTTAGGGATCTTTGTTTTCAGCCAGGTCTCTGCTTCCCAGCTGTGAAAGCTTACCTGGCTTGCTATTTCGAACTCAGTGCATTTCACTACAACATCCTTTATAAAATTATGGATTAGATATGTGCCATCTTATTCTTTATTGACATTTCCAGAGTTCCACAGACCAAAGATGAGGGATGCAAAAGGACATATGGCATCACTGCTTGGAGTTGCAGATGCAACTTGATTAATCATGTTGGTAAGTGTGGCTAAGATTTGAAGTTTGACCTTCTAGCTTTTCCATATCTAATACAAGATGATAGGTTTACAGTTTAGTCATATCCTGCTCACCAAGAATGCTCACAATTCTAAATTCTGCTGTATGATTTTAGTGAATGAACTCTTATAACTTTTTTACAAGCTTGAATCGAATATGTGCATGTGTGCTAAGTCACTAAGTCATGTCTACTCTTTGAGACCTGATAGATTGTAGCCTGCCTGGCTCCTCTGTCCATGGAATTCTCCAGGCAAGAATACTGGAGTGAGTTGCCATCTCTGGCTCCAGGGGAATCTTCCTGACCAAGAATCAAAACTGCATCTCCTGCACTGCAGATGGATTCTTTACCACTGAGCCACCTTGGAGGCCCAGGCACAAATATAGTTGCTATAAAGTCTTGAGATGGATGATGTATGTGAAGAAAATAGACATATTTCCCACCTGGTCTCCTGCATGCCCCAAATTCATTTTATAGGCAGAACTTTTCTGCATTTGGAATGATCCCTGTGCAGTAAAGGATGGTGAGATATGTAACATAGCATAGCGTAAATGCCAGACAATCATAATTTGTGTGGAACACTGAGGAATAGAAGACAGGCTCCCAGGAACACAGCACCTAAGGACAAGACAAAGGAAATGAAGATCCTGGGCAAAAGAGATGGAGAACAGCCTGCTCGGAAGGTAGGGATGGTGCCCAGGAAGCTCCAGATCCAGAGTGAGAGAGCAAATGAGGAAGGACCCAAAGCATGGGATTAGATTAGCTTAAAGATGTGAGAGAAAGACCCTGGCAAGGAGAATGGTTGAGCACTGCGTGTTATGTGTCTCACTTCGGGGGCATCAGCATTGCTTCTGGTCAGTATGGATGACTAAGCCCTTGCTTCCTTATCTACCTTGCTCCTCCAGGTTCATCGCACTGACACTGTGGATGTGGCAGGTACGACCCCTCACTTAGACTTGGCTGTTGTTCAGTCTCAGTTGTATCTGACTCTCTGCGATCCCATGGACTGCAGCACACCAGGTTTCTCTGTCTTTCACTGTCTTCCAGAGTTTGCTCAAACTCATGTCCATTGAGTCAGTGATTCCATCCAACCATCTTATTCTTCTGTCATCCCTGTCTTCTGCCTCCAATCTTTCCCAGCATCAGGGTCTTTTCCAATGAGTCAGCTCTTTGCAGCAGGTGGCCAAATTATTGGAGCTTCAGCTTCAACATCAGTTCTTCTAATGAATATCCAGGGTTGATTTCCTTTAGGATTGACTAGTTTGATCTCCACACACTTGGCTACAACCACAAAGTCACAACTTTCTTAGGTGAAATGATCACATTTCCAGATGTGAATCTAAAGCAGCCTTTCATTAAAATGATGTTTCATTGCAACTCCAGGTTCTGAGGAAATTTTCCAGTGTTCTTGTCACAAAGATAACAATTTGACAAACATTTTTCTGTCCCATCAAAAAAGTTATATGTTACAGGAAAAGTTTTTGTCTTCCAAAATCTCCTAAAGTGAAAGATTCCCATTTTCCTGTTTATACAGGGAGGGGGAAGACAATTGTATCCCCAGTTCCTCCATTCCCAATCCTGACCATAACATTGCTGGAGTTAAATGTACAGAGGTGCCGTGATAAGTTATTCAAACAGTTTCTTCTGCCTCTGCCTTTGGTGTCAGTAACTACCAATCCCAATCCCTGAGAAATACCCTGTCATCACATCTATTCCAAACCTCAAGATGTGTGGAGTGGCAGTGGGGAGGCGGGGGTGGGATGGAAATGGAAGAGTTGAGCATTCATTTTGGTTGATAACCTTTGAAAATACAGTGTCTCATATTTTCTATACAGAGCTCTCATACCCAAAATCAAACTAAAAACCCACTGAAGGAAAGACAAGCCTGCACAGTGTATGCACAGCACAGGAAATCAATACATACTTCTGGAATAAAAATTTAAATGAATTCACCATTTCTAGGAGTTTCCCTAGTCACTCGGTAAAGAATCCACCTGCCAATGCAGCAGACCTGTGTTGATCCCTGGTCCAAGAAGATCCCACATGCTAAGGAGTAACTAAGCCAGCATGCCGTAATACTGGACCTGTGCTCTAGAGCCCAGGAGCCGCAACAAGAGAGGCCAGGACAATGAGAAACCTGCACACCTCAACTACAGAAAGGCCCCCACAGCAACAAAGATCCAGTACAGCCAAAAATACAAATAAATACAAATTATTTTTAAATCTAAAAATAAATTAATTCACAATTTCTTTTTAAGACCTACCAGAATTAATGAGAGAGAACTTCAAGCTATAATTTAATCCAAGAGGAAATCTTCAACTTTTTTAAAATCAACAAAAAGAACATTTCAGAAAAAGGCTTGTTACTAATTATATTTTGCTGACATATGCCAATTACATTCAGCAATATTGTTCTCCCAGCCTGTTGGGTCACGTAACAGCCTGAGAGAACAAAGATGCTGAATTAAAATTGCAGTGAAAGCTTTCAAGAATCTCTTACTCAATTAGATACTGACAAATTTACCTGTAAATCATAAAATTTTTATGCAATTTAAATAGTTTCATAAAATACATGACTTCATACAGTTAACACAATAGTAATGAGATACTGAGTCCATTTTTATGTATTTAGAACATTCTTATATTTAAGTGACTTACTAAGTCAAATATTTATGTATATTTTTAGCAATTTCATCACATAATATGTGTATTAAGTTGTCTCTGCAAGTCGTTTGAAGCTAACGTAGAAAATGTAATTCACGAATTCAGTGGCCTTCCAAGTGATGTCCAGTTGCTTTATAATTATAAACAAATAAATTAACCTTCAGAGGCCAGTGGTGATAGACGTTAAAGCAAAGATTAACCATACGTACCAAAATTAAGCCAACAGATTAATGTTTTAAGTATTCATGATCCATAAAAAACATCAATAGTCTGATTGAGGTATCAGAAATAAGCACTACCATATGCATTACAATATCATCAGGAATGCATTTTGCTTTCAGAACACAATTGCTTTGTATTACATTATTAATTTAGACAAAGAGGAGAGTGTTTCCATGGCCATTATACAGATGGAAAAATAGAAGTACAGAGTTAGGACTGCACTATAAAATATTACATAGAAAATCTCACATAGACTGAAACGTGCTCCAAGAGCTTCTTCAGATTCTATATTAATCTCTCCCCTCCGGCGGGACGTTCAAGGATTATTCAAACCTTAAGAACACATGAGAACGACAATCTTAAAAAATCTAACATCAGGATCTTTATATATATATATATATATATATATCTTAGGTATTTCTTTGATTGATTGATTGAACAGTTCTCCCTGTTAGTACATATATAAGTATAAACTCCTTGAGAACAAGAATTTTATTTAGCTTGTTTAAATTACAGACCAGCAAACATACAAGTTTCCGAAAACAGAGGCTTCCTACAAAACCTTTCTTAAGCTGAAATGGTGAAAGCAAAGAAGCAATTACCTAGGTCACATCTTGCTACGGGATGCACAAAATAAACAGAGTTAAAACACAAATGCTCACAGATATGGTTCAAAGCTATGGTGGCTGGACGCTGAGATGCTGACTGTGGTTCCCGGGGAAGGAGTTTGGCAGTGCCACACTCACAGTTCCGGGTGCCCTCTGCTTCTGTAACCGCTGGCTACCAAATAAACTCTAAACTAGATTTTTGCTTTTTGCCTTTTTTCATAGAAGCAACAATCTCCTTCCAATGTCTTTGATTTCTTTCAGTTAGCAAAAACAGATACTAGTGTAGGTCTTTCAAAAAGCGAGGGGATACCTATATATCATCTCTAATTGAAGTAAGCTTTACTAATTCTATGAGAAAATAATTATAGCACATTTCTTATACTTAGCTTATAGGCTGACTTTACTTAACATAAAAACCATGTTGAGCAAGGCAGATTCTTTCCTTAAAATTTTATTTTTTAATTATTTTTCTTTTAATGTTATCAAACAGCCACCTGTCAAATAATTTTCACATATTATAGGGTAGTATTCAAACAAGAATAATTACAGTCTTTATATAAAAAGTCTTCAGAATAGCATAGTCTTCATAAAGCACTCTTGGGCTGCACCACGAAGAACTGAATAATTTAACAGGAAATTTGGGAAAATCCAGGGTGGTCATATTTTTTCCTTTGAAAATAAGCATGTCTACATTCCGCAGTCTCATAAACCCTGGTAAATTTTCCTAGATATTTTCTGTTTTTAAAAATGCACTACATCAAGATCAGCTGAGATTTCCTTTACATAATCATTTCTTAAACCACAGATGCTGACTGCTGGTTCAGAAGTCCTGTGGTCAGGGTACCCTCTATTTAGTCTCATTTACATGCTCTCTTTGCCCTCTGGTAGATAGGAATAGCTTATGGAGCCCTTACTTGATTTTGCATCTTGACCTTGACCACTGAGGCTTTAGAAAAACGCTTCTTGCTTGTGCAAAGCAGCCATGGCTCTAGGAGTTCTTCCTTTCAGCTCAAGGTCAGAGATATGCCTTTTCTCTGGACCACTATCTTTGTTTGGCTTTTCCTCTTGAAATTATCTTGTGCTGACTTCCAGACTTGCACTATCATTCATTCTTTTTTGCTCTCTTCTCTCTTATTCCCTCCCTTTTCCCCTTACTTGCGTGCACACACACACACACAAGCATACACACACAGAGGAAAATCTATATGTGTCAGACATTCAGCAAGGGAAAGACAAAGGCACTGAGTTAATTACCCATCATTTACTGCTGCTGAGAAGAGCAGATGGCAGCAGACGATATGTAAATGGCAAGGGGCAGTGAATTATTCGATTTTTTTAGATTAATCGTCGATGACAAAGGAAGTGATTACAGGCTGTGACATTTATACAAATGTATAAAGTACATCACACTAAAAAATAGAGCTTAATATTATTATGAGGATGTCAGGCATAGGAACACTATTGTCATAATACAAAGCAACAAATTTTACAAAAACCTAAGGATATGTTCATCTTTTACCTTAAAACTTTAGAGAGCCCTAGACTCTGAAAAAAAAGATGAACTCAAGTCTGAATATCATGAAATAGTACCCTCCAAACCTAACCAGACGAAATAAGGTACAAGAATAGGGAATGCACCACCACGCAGTAGAACAATGTTTATGGGAACAGGAAACAAAACCGTATTGTTTGCTCACAACAGATCTGGGGCTGTATCAGTGAGTCGACTGTAAAAGAGAAAAGGTGCTAATAGAGTACAGGCTAGAAATAGAAATTAAAATTAAAGGTGATGTTTGGCTGAGAGGCCCATTTAGGTGGTGTGGAGAGAGAACGGATTAAAAAGGAAAAGAAAAAAGGATTGTGCTCTTAACTTCATCAAAATACTACCTTATCAGACACACACACAGACAATCTTGCAGTCATTTTCAGGGTTAATATGAAGAAATTTCTGGCCAAGATTCCCTTCTAAGTAATACACACGTATGTATACACATGTGCTCAAGAGCACAGACAACAGAACACACGCACACACTGCAACCTTTTGCAGTAGCTCCTATTTTCTGCTGCTTCAATAATTAATTGGTACACGAGCAAATCAGATGCCTTCAGTCTCCTCTGCAGATCAGAGAAACCACCTCATCTTCAAGATGTTTTCTATCACCCCATTATCAGATCCATACAGCGCTAATATTACTGAAAAGCGAGGAAGCAGAGGAGGCACAGAGTGGCCCCTGAAAGCGTTCTGGCCACTGGGTGTCTGAGGCTACCCCGTAGGATGAGAGCTTAGCTCCGAGTATCAGCAGAGAGAAAGGGGGAGAGTTTAGGGCACATTTATTTATACTCTTCAGAAATACTTTCAAAACATGCAAGACAAAACATCACCAAAATTACTGCCGGGTACTTCGCCATTATGCATTCTTTGTTGACAATAGGGCCACCGGTGCCTGTGAGTGAGTGTATGTGTCTGTGTCTGTGTCTGTGTCTGTGTGTATGAGAGAGAGAGAGAGAGACAGACAGAGAGAGAGGGGGGATCAGACGGAGAGAGAGGAAGAGGAGAGAGAGAGCGCGCGCGATCGCTGGGTGTGATGGGTTGGGAGCCGCGGTGGGGGAGGGGTATTATTAGTCAGCAGCAGCGGCACTGGATAGAGCATTTAAGTCTGCCAATCCATTTCGAATGAACGTGGGTTCAGGAATAAAGTGCAGGCAGAACCAATCTGCCCTGAAGAGAAGAAAAGCATAAAATATTGCACAAAGAAAGGAGAATTTCCAGGGTGGCTTTAATAGGTTCCCAAACTGGCAGGTGCAAGAAGCAAACCATGAGCTTTGTGTGCTGGTTTTAGAAAATATTATTGTTTGGGGTGAGGGGGCTTCGTTTTCATTTAACCATACAAAGCAATACTCACAGATGCAAATAATGCTGATCTTGGCCTTGCTGTAAACAGGATGCGTACAGGACTTTACGACTTTTGTTTTGCATTTTACCTGTACAGATGCATTGCTGATATTATATAAACTGATGCTTAGATATGGGTGACTTTTGCCTTTAGTGGAAATGGAGTCTAAATGTAGCCACCTTATCTTTACTCGGCATTTTATGGTTGTCAGTATAACTGTCTTTTAAATAAGAAGGTTGAAATATTAGTGAAGTTTAACTACCACCTGCAAAAGTTACCTAAATCTTGGGGCCCCATGACAAAAATGGATGATTATTTTAGCCAAAGATACTTGTCTATGTGTGCTCCACACCTACTCTGTCCTCTACAGGTTCAGGGCACCTGGCCTGTAAGTTTACATTCATCACTGGCAAGTAAAAAGAAACCAAACAAAATAATTCTCCCTGTGTGTGAAGAGGGAAATATTCTGGAAGAATTTACATGTAAAAAAAGTTCTGGAAATACATGCAAAATCTTACAATATTAAAACAGCCACCCTATGAAGCCAAATTGTTTGCTGCTATTAGTCATTATTAGAAAATCCATTGAAATCAACATTTTTGCTCCAGACAAGTTTCATTTTAAACAAAATAAAAATTAAAAAATATATTTACCCATGGTGAAAACTATCAAAAAGATCCTTTATTAACAACAACAACAAAAAACTCAGAAAGGAATATAAATAATTTTTGAATCTCCCTTTTGTTAGAAGTCTCTCTTCCCAAATTCATAGAAAAAAAGAAAAAGAAATATAATTGATAATCAAACCCTTCTACATCAACAGTCCAGTTGCCACTGTGTTTATTCTTTTAAAGCAAAATATTTTGTAAATAAAAAAAATGTTGACAATGCTTTTATGGATAATCAAACCAAATTTTATTTGCTTGGTAACAGATCACAATAAGGACATATGTTATGAACACACAATTCATAAATAAGGATTTACTCTTCATAAACACAATATTAATAAACAAGAGTTTGCTTATTAATGTAATCAGATCAAAGTTTCATATATAGCAAAATCTTAGTCGGTCAAAGCCATTACAGTGAAAATAATTATAAGCCTTTTGCAGAAATATAAATTATACAAAATGTATTAATATACTATTACATATAAACATACACCTATTATACATAGATTATATACTAATGTTTACTCAGAATATTAAATTGTAATCTGCATTTGTATTCAAGAAAATCTAGAAGGAAACATTTAGGTAGTGAATACAGGCATTTAAGAAAGATGCCAATATTTCTAAATGATATTTAGAGAATATTTTAAAGGGGTGTTTCTGGTTATTTTAGGTAAATGCATTTTAGGAAATATAATCAGACTTCAAATTATTTATTAAAAATGAATATTAGTTATGCCAGACACATCAAAGTATAACAATATTTTCAGCTAGACACAATAAGATAGGTTACAAATTTTAAAAGCTGTCTGTTCATAGAATACAATGATCCCTGCATTTCAAAGAACACTGAAAGAGATGAGACTCAAAATTAGAAGTAAAAAAATTCTATGGTCCAAAAAGTAACTGTTTTAGTTGATTTTTTGCTTACTTTGATGCATATATTGTAAGCGTCTTTGATTTGAAAATAGATTTAAAAGCTAGGCCTAACATGAAAAAGTAATCTGCATGCTACACCTAAGTAAAGAAATATATTTCAGAGCTATTCTTATGTCTTTGTACTTCACCTTTCTAAACAGTATCACTTATCTTTGTAAAAATATTTTACTAACATTTTGCATTTTGCATGCATACAAATATATATTTTGCATATTAAATATTTACAAGGCATTTTATGTACATACCACAGCTCCTTACACCAACACTAAATCATTTGCCAACAGCAAAGATAAAATGTCTCTGAAGAGAGAATGAATGCAGTCGCTCCTTTTTTCTTTTAAAATGCAACTGAATGAGGTAATATTAATAGTACTTCAAAGCATGGAATATCTCTAATTTGCCTATTTTCTTATTTAGAGAGGGTAAAATGTATTTTCTCTTTTGAAAAGAACATCAATTCAGAGAATTATGAAATTCTGTCTTATAAGAGGAGACCTTACATTTAATCTTCAGATGATTCTTCCAGTTCAACTCAACTGACTCCATTTTTATCGGTTCTATTTTTAAGGATAATACAGAATTTACTATAGCAACCTAAACCCAGTAGTTTTCTCTCACTTTCTCCACCTAAATCAAACCCATAGAGCCCTCTGTTGGAAGGACTTCAGATTGCACTGCGTTGCCTTTATTTGGAGCATGGAAGATGTTCAGAATGTTAACCTTTTTTATCTTATGCTAACAGTTTTTATTTCAGAAGGCATAGGACACAGGGTTACAAGCAGCTTCCCAACACAACAGAAAGCATTTTGTGTCAAAATAGTAAAATATATAAGCATATCATACCTTTGTTCCAGAAACTCCAAACTGTGCTGCATTAGTTGGGGAATGATATTAAGGCAGGGGATTCTACTCACTACCTTCTTCGGTCAGTAAAACACTTGGATGCTGTTTTCACAAAAGGGAGGTAAGCCAAGCATCCTTTGGAGCAGCCTGTAAGAGTGATCTAGAGGTAAGAAATACACTCGTTCAACAGGCAGTAATTTAAAAGGGTTCTAGGAGTTTTTAAAGTATTAAACTATTTATGCATTCATTTGCAACAATATTTTCCTGTGTTTAAAAAAAGATTAATGAACTGCCAAAGGTTTTTTTTTTTTTTTTTTAATACAAGGCTTTGTGCTTAGCACATTTTTAATATCAAGGTGGGAAGGAAGACGATTGGTATACCGGGTGCCACCTTTCTGGGATAGCGCCATATGCTGCAGTCACCCTCAGAGTCTCCTGTAGGTTTCCTCCACTTATCCGGACTCCCATTTGGTTTCAGCAGCGGCATGTGTCTTATCACTTGCCACCATCCTTATGGCTGCTTCCCTGAGCTTCAACCTCATCTCCCAGAGAAGGGTCCTCCGGATCTGGCGAAGCTCGGCTTCCTGTAACAGCACCATGACACATTTTGCTTCATCTTTTATAAAAATCATTGTTGCTCCACATGCTAATGGAATGACTTGTATGGGTAATGTGGCTGACCTCTTGGCTTGGTCAAGAAGCATCTTATTTGGCATAGAATAGCTAATTTTTTTAATGCATTGCGCTCATGAAAGTTCCCGCTCAAAGCATGTGGCAAACTCCAGATTCGGAAAACCCTAAAGATGACCCCACAATATCTAAAATTCTCCATTTATATGAAATGAAAATGCATATTTCAATCATACTTGGAGGCCAAAAAAAGAGAAAAGGTGCCTGCTTGTCAGTTTGTCTTCTCTCAAGAACCCTATAGCTTATATGATATAGATTTTTAAAAGTCAAACTAATTCACCTCAGAAAAGGCTCTTCGCTAGCCCCGGGCAAAGGGCACTAGGTCTGTTTTTTAAAAGACTCAATCATTGACAGTATTTAAGAAGATATCAGAAAGTAGGCCTTAGGAATCTTCTCTACATGAAAGGAAGTGCTGATCTTCTTACCCCTAAGCCAAACTAAAGCTTTTCTTTAGTACTTATCCAAGTATACCTCGTCTCCAACAAAACTAGTGGAAAGTTTATAAAATGCATACCTATATAGATAAATAGATAGACATCAGTATGTACCAATATATTTTTAGGGAATGAAAGAAGAAACTTAAGCCAGAGGAAAAAAACTTAGGCATGAAAATAAGCAATGGCCCCTAAGTCAAGATTTAGGAAGGGAATTTGGGAATAAGTTCAAAAAAAAATCAAGACGGCTGCTTTGCTTTCATCCTTCTGGCTTTAGCTTTCATGGGACCCTGTCCCTGAATAACTCTTCTGTTCATTTGCTACAGGCATTTATGTCTTTTACCTCATTTTGTAAGGGGAAGGAGAGGAAATGGAGGGGGTGGTTGTGAAGGAGGATGTGACATTGGTAAAAATGGGCAAAACCAACCCAAGGTGTTTGAGACGATGAAACTGGGGTAAAGGAGGTCAAAAGACTGAAGTGCATTTCAAAAATAATTCCCAGACAAATCCACAGAATTAGAAATGGGATTTGGAGGGAAGGCCAGTTTTCCTCAACTTGAATTCATTTGCATAATCCTGAAGAAGTTTCTTCAATAACTATAAGATAAGGCTTGCAGCTCCACAGAGAAGGGTTCTCAAAATTGCAACTAAATGAAGGAGCAAAGTCTTCAACCAAAATAAACTCAGGGGGCCAGTATATATCTATCAATTGATTCTAGCCTCTTGGTCTCCAATTCCTGAGCTCAGAGCACAGAACATGGGAAGAATATATTTCCCTGGTGAGCAGAGTCACCTCTGCTGTTTCCTGGGTGACAAGAGAGATGTGTCTGTGGCCAGAAGGCAGCACACCAAGTCACTGCGGCCAGAAGATTTGCACCAACACCTTGGCACATGGATGTCACTGTGAACTAGAAGGGGCATTCTGACCTGGTGGGCCCTCTGTTAGGCCTCTAGATAGAGTCTCTGCATATGATTTTTCACTGATTAGGTTTCCTGGGTTGACTCTGAGGCTGAGAGTCAAATGGAGGTGCTGGTTTAACATTTGCATTTTTGTACCTGAATGCTCTCATTTCAAGAAAAGGCGTCACTTTGGGAAGATAAAGTAAAGAACCATGTTTCTCATATACATTACCACTTGTAAAATAGATAGCCAATGGGAATTTGCTGTACTATTCAGGAAACTCAAACTGGGGCTCAGTAACAACCTAGAGGGGTGAGATGGGGTGGGAGTTTCAAGAGAGAGAGGACATAAGTATACCTATGGCTGATTTATGGTGATGCTTGGCAGAAACCAACACAATATCATAAAGCAACTATCATTCAATTAAAAATAAATAAATTTAATTATTTAAAAAATCATGTTTCTTTGTTGGGGGGCACACATTAAGTGCTTATATGTGAGGAAGCATCACATGCTAAAAACAATTTTCTCAGCTCCACCCTAAACTCCCGATACTGGGGAGCAAAGACTGCTCATCACTAACCAAAATAAGAGTCACCAGTGCTTCTAAGACATGGTTGCCAGGTATATGCACCTGTGTCCTCATTAAAACTTGTTGAGAATATGATTTCAACTGGTCATTGTATCATAGCCTCTGATATTTATACCTGTCCTTGCCCCTGGTGACAAAGGTAAGCACTTGGATTTTCCATATCAGTAGAATTCTACAAATATATATTTTAATGTATTTAATGAAAAAATTATTTTTTTTCAGGGGGCTTCCCTGGTGGCTCAGTGGTAAAGAATCCACTTGCAGGAGATATGGGTTCAATCCCTGGGTTGAGAAGATCCCCTGGAGAAGGAAATGGCAACTCAATCCAGTATCCTTGCCTGGGAAATCCCATGGACAAAAGAACCTAGTGTACTACATACAATTCATATGGTTGCAGTCCCGACTTAGTGACTGAACAACAAATAATATATATTCAACATCTTTAAAATCAGTTTCAGGATTGGATGAGTTCCCTGGGTCTCTTCTCTTTCAGTGAAAATATTTAGCAAAATCACTTGAGGAAATATTCAAATCATCAACAAGATGTATAATACTATTAGTTTTCAATGGGCTAAACTTTCAGCAAATTAGATCAAATTTGATAAAAGTTGATAAAAAGAAAAAATCCATTTTGAAAACTGTCTTAAAATCATAATCTTAGAAATTCCTTTATCCAGAAATAAAAGCCCTTAAGATTTGCTTTCTTCCACTAAGAGAGTAAAAATGCATTCAATAGGAAATCTAATTTTAAATAGCAACCAGATAAACCTCTAAAAATGAATAAAAAGTATGTCCCAGTGTTTCCTATGTCTATCTAAATAAATATCCAAGGAGAACATTACTATTTAAACTGCTTCCTTGTCTTGTGAACTCTAAATCAAACCAAAGCAATAGAGTCCCAGAAAAAAATGCTCATCACTAAGAATTCTAGACAAAGCTGGAGGCAGTACCCTACACTGATGGTATGTGATGGGCTGCTGATCGTAGCTCTAAAGTGTTGTATTAACAGTCCTCAGAGCCTAGATTAATGGTCACTAGAATGACTTTCAGGTTGGGCACCAAACTTTCATCCAGCATCCTCATATTCTGTAATTTTTTAAATTGTAGAAAAAAAATATTTTTAGCTTTTACAGTATCAAGAGAATTCGGTCTCTATATTTGAGAGCGAAAGTTTAAACTGGAAGAGAATGAAAAAGGGCCAAGCCTCCTGCTTCTAAGTTCATTCCCTCTCGAGCCATTCTGGCATTTTATCCAGCCGATCTCTGTTAAAATGCTTTATTCATCTGTTCACTCTTCTCTTTAAAGCCCTCGGTGATGCAAGGTCAAGAGCAGAATCCTTCGCTTGGAGATTAAGGTTAGGTTGCCAGATAAAATATGGGGTGCTTAAACTTGAATTTCAGATAAACACATTTTTTTAGTATAAGTATGCAGTATTGAGAACGTAACTTAGACTGAAAAATTATTCCTGTTTATTTGAAATTCACATTGATCTGGGCATCCCAAATTATTATTTGCTAAATCTGGCAAAGAAGTCTTGTCACCACACTTTGGTCAGCTAATTTCCCCACAGTTGGCAGCTCTCTGCTCCAGCCAGACTAGGGGCTCCGTGCTCCCCACACCTGCTCCTGACTCCATGCAATTCTGCCCAACACTCCCTCACCCTCTTTTCTCCACTTGATTAAAACTGTTCACCTTGAAGACCCAGTTTAAACTGCACCACTTCCATAAAATCTTTCTCAGTCACTCCAGTCAATTTCTATAGCCCATTGTCTCTCACATTATTTCCTCAATTGTCTCTGCCCTGTAGATCATCGCACATTGGTAGCTTTTTTTAAAAAAAATATATTTCTTTCTCTTTTTATTTTGGCCACGCTGTATGGCTTGTGGGATCTTAGTTCCCTGACCAGGGATTGAACCCCAGTTCTTGGCAGTGAGAGCTGAGTGTCCTAACCATTAGACCACCAAGGAATTCCCTGTTAGCTTCCAAATTTCATTTAGAACCTGGAGTCGGCTTGAGACTTTTTTCCCACTTAGGCTCACACCCTTGAAGAGTTTATATTTGCTGTTTATCATGTGCATTTGCTCATAGACCCCGGAATACTGCCTTGAACAAAGCCTACTTTCAGGAAGAGAAGCAGAGGTGAACAGGGACACTGGGGGTGGGGGCCTCAAGGTGCTGAATTTTCACATGTTGTTGTAAAATAACATATCCTTGCAACAGACCAGCAGCATCTTCCAACGGAAGAACCTGAGCTCTCGGGGTAAGCAGCTTGCCCATGAGAATAAGAACAGAGGCAGAATCTGAACCCAATATCTGACTCTTGCATCAGTGCCTCCATGAATGCCCTTGTCACTTGCTGCTGTTGCTCTGCTGCCTCTGCTAGGTTTTCAGGGTGGGTTTGGAAGGCTCAGTGGGCTTCCCAGGCAGTGCAAGTGATGAATAACCCGCCTACTGTTGCAGCAGAGATGCAAGAGACACAGGTTCAATCCCTGGATTGGGAAAATCCCCTGGAGAAGGAAATGGCAACTCACTCCTGTATTTCTTGCCTGGAAAATTCCAAAGAGAGAGGAACCTGGTAGGCTACAGTCCAGGGGATCAGAAAGAGTCAGACAAGACCAGAGCATGCACACACATGGGAAGGCTTGGGGAAATGAAAAATCTAAGCAGGGCAGCTGAGGTCAAGTAGACAACTAAGGAACCTTGTAGGAAGCTCGGATTGCAGCAGGGGCGGGGACTCTGTCATCCTGGGAACAGCAAGAACAGCTGGGGCAGCAGAAGAGAAAAACCCAGTGCATGGGGTGAAGAAAATTAAGTGGAACAGGAGCAGAGCTGACTCCACATTTCCTGGTAACTGCATGTTTGCAAGCAAACAGTAGTCCGGAGCCAGCCCTGGCGGAGAGGCTGGGCCCGCGTTCTCCCTGTGGGCTGAAGCAGTTGGGGCCCTGCTGCAGCACAGGACTGCCTGGGGAAAGCAGGAAAGGAGAGAAGCTGCAGGCAGAAGCCCGGAGCTGAATTCCCAGCAGAAGCCAGGCATTTACGTGCGGTAATTGCCTGTAGGTCAGTAGATTCTTAAACAGCATGAAAGCTACTGAAAGGTCAATGAATGTTTTTAAAAATTTCAGTCCACATCTGTGCATCACATCGCATGCTTTGCTGTGTTGAGGCTCAGCAAGGGAGAAAAGTGGTGATTCTAGGGTCTGGGAGCCTCACCCTGCCCTGTGGAAAATACCATCTACGAGAGAAAGACACCTTCGTTCACCCGCCTGGACTTTTGAAGGCTTATCTGGTGATAAATTTCATTTCTGCCTCCCTACTGTTCAGAGGCCTCTGCTGTCAGTGTGAGTGAGATAAGAACAGAGGAGCTGGGTTTTCTCCCTCTCGCTTTTGTGGATTTCTGACACGGAGGCCTCTCATTTTAACATATTTTGTGTAGTTAAAGGGAAGCCATTTGGAAGAAGAACATTCCAGTGAACCTTCGCCTGCCCATTGAATAGCCTCAGTCGCTAAGATGGAAGGCAGACTATGCTTGTCAGGATAAGCAATGATTCTTCCACGATGCCTAAGACATTATTATCAACTCAGGATCAATAGACATTACAAAGCAGCATTGCTTTTATTTTCAGCTTTAACCTTTGAGAAAATCAAGGCTTCAGAATATCGAATCAAGTCAGCGCATCAGCGATTGCAGACACAGATACAATTAGGGCATCTGGGTGCAGCCCAACAATTATAAATCTTCTTCATGAGGTGCCATAGTTTCCCATGCTGTGTGGTGTCCACACAAATAAAGCATCTCATTGAACAGAGCTTTGGCCTTAACACTTATCAAAGTGCATTTTCAGTTCACAATTATGGGATATTCCATTTTACATATGGGAAAACTAAAGTCACGGGGCTTATAAACCCTGCCTGCGTGCACACATGCTCACTCATTCAGTCATGTATGATTCTTTGGACCCCACAAACTATAGCCCACCAGGCTCCTCTGTTCATGGAATTTTCCAGGTAAGAATACTGGAGTAGGTTGCCATTTACTTTTCCAGGGGATCTTCCCAACCAGGGGTTGAACTTCATGTCTTGGGTCTCCTTAATTGGCAGGCGGATTCTCTACCACTAGTGCAACTGGGAAGCCCTAACCCTAGATTCGGATTCACCTAGCAGTTGTATAGCCAAGAGGAGTGGCTTAAGCTGAACTAAGTGCAGGAGGTATTATTAGCATCAAAGATGTAAAATCTATAAAATATCAACCAGCTAAACAACCCTCTGCAACTGACGAAAGCTTGGTGAGTTAGAGATTCCGTTCAGCCATAACCCTGCAATCCCCTTACAAAGGAGACACTCAATTTCTGAAGCACTTTGGATCTTGCATACTTTTCCTGCTAAGGTTGTTTTTTTCTGCCCATTTGTCACTATTTCTCATGGCCCACGGGTTCAGACTTGGGGGATGGACAAGGGAGTTTTGGAAGTAGGACAAAAGTGAATAGCAATATTAGGAAGCCAAGCTCCTTGGCTAAAGCTCCAGTTTGTTATCTGTTTTAGAAGCAAGACAAATCCTTCAGACATTTCAAGGGCACACAGATATCCTGAAATACGTAATCTTACTAATAAGAGACAGCAGCCAGCCAACCGCACTGGCTGGCAAGGGGCCACCAGAGGCAAAGTGATTCTCTTTGAGCTATACTGTGGGTCAGGCCCTCTCTCTCTCTCTCTCTCTCTCTCTCACTATTATACACGCACACATATACACACATAAAAACCCGCATATACACTCATTGTGTGCACATACCACTGAGGTCAAGTCTGTGACAGAATCTGAGATCCAGGGAAATTCATTCTTTAAAAAAATATGCTTATGACATCTTTATGAATTTATGAATATCATATATATGCTGTTTATGAATATCATATTTCTGATATCTATGAATATCATAAAAAGTTATTTCTGCAGGCCTCAGAAGACCCGAGTTTGATCCCTGGGCCAGGAAGAGCCCCTGGAGAAGGGAATGGAAACCTACTGCACTGTTCTAGCCTAGAGAATCCCATGAACAGAGGAGTCTGGCAGGCTACAGTCCTCAGGGTCACAAAAAGTTGGACACAACTGAATATGACACACTTGCACAGTATTAACATACATTTGGTACTCATTTTACACCAAAACACATCCCATGAGAGTTATCATTGAGGTTCACACTACCACTTGCCTTGTCAGCAACAATGGACACAGATATTTACTCCCTCCTTCTTGAAATCCATCCTTCCTTTGGCTGCTGGAAGAGCACTTTCCCTCCACCTTGCTGGTTCCTCCTTATCAGCCCAGCTCCAAATGTGGACATGAGCTCAAACTGTTCTAGCCTGGAGAATTCCATGAACAGAGGAATCTGAAGGCTATAGTCCTCAGGGTCACAAAGAGTTGGACACAACTGAATATGACACACTTGCACAGTATTAACATACATTTGGTACTCATTTTACACCAAAACACATCCCATGAGAGTTATCATTGAGGTTCACACTACCACTTGCCTTGTCAGCAACAATGGACACAGATATTTACTCCCTCCTTCTTGAAATTCATCCTTCCTTTGGCTGCTGGAAGAGCACTTTCCCTCTACCTTGCTTGTTCCTCCTTATCAGCCCAGCCTCCAAATGTGGACATGAGCTCAGTCCTTAGATGGACTTCTTCTCTTCTCTGGCTATACACCCCTCAGAGATGTTTTCTTCTGACCCTGTGGTTTTAAACACCACTTCACTTCCAAGACTCCCGAACTGATGTCTCCACCCTGGACTTGTCCTAACTCCAAACTCATATCCACCTGAATGCTCTACAATCTCCTTGGATCTCTAATAGAGAGAGAGCTAATAAGATCAAGCTCCCTACATCCCTCCTCCTTGGTCACCAAATTTGCTCATGTCTCCATCTTTGCCATCTCTCTAAGTGGAAAATCCATTCTTCCAGTTGCTCCAGCCCAAGATTCTCAAGTCCTTCTTATGTCCCCTCTTCCTCTCCACCCCACATTCAATCCACAGCAAATTCTGTGAGCTATACTCTCAAAATATGTATAATTTAACTCTGTCTGCCACTACCACCCTGTTGCCATCTTCTCCTGCTTTGATTCTTGCAACACTATACCAATTCATCTTTCTGCTCCTACCCTTGCCATCCTGGGTAGTACAGAGTCACTCTTTTAAAATGTGCTAGTTCATGTCACTCTCCTGCACACCTTTTTTCATTGCCTCCAAATTCATTCGGACTAAGCCCATGTCCTTACACTCTGTGTTTGCCTTGGTCCCCACGGACATAGGTGATTGGGTCTCTGACCTCATCTCCTATTAATTTTTTCACCTCATTCATTCATCTCCAGCCATGCCAGCCTCCTTGCTAATCTGTGATCATGCCAAGCACACTCTCACCTTTGCACATCCTTGGAAATTTCTTTTCTCGCATACATACACTACTCATCTTCTCCCTCTTTGCTCAGAGGACACTTTAATAGTGAGACTTTCCCTGACTAATCATTGCATAAATACCATCCCCTACCCCAGCCCTGTGCCAGCATCTGCTCAGTTATCCTTTCTCTCTGGGGTCATCATATAATTCACCCCCAAAAAGACATTTACATGACTGAAAGGAGGCACTGTTAGTGACTCTCACACATCACACATATGCCAGGACTTTTCTAGGCTGTGACTCAGTTGTGACTGATGCTTGGCCATCCCATGGACTGTAGCCTATCCAGGCTCCTCTGTCCACAGCATTTTCCAGGCAAGAATACTGGAGTGGGCAGCTAAATGACCCATGGTACCTGTCACCACTCAGCATAGTGTTTACTCGGGTGCTTGTTCACTGTTTGCTACTCTTCAGTAGAATATTATCCAAGACTTTGGAAACTTTTGTTCACAGTTACATCCCCAATGCCTGGAAGGTAACCAGCCAAAGTTTACTGGCCAAATGGATCATTTACTGGTTGAATCATTTACTGATTGAATGGATAGCTGGATGAATCAGTATGCTCTGTACTGAATTGAATCCATGAAAACCTGTGCTATACCAATAATAATTCAAAATACTAGCTAAAATTTTGGAATACTTACTGAGTAAATGGCAGGCACAAATATGATGGATACTGTATACACATCCTCATGGACCCTCGTACCCAATCCCTTACTCCCCTGTTACAGACTGAAGGATGGTGCTCAGGGAGCTGAATGATCTGCGGGTGCTCATGCAGCTAGAACATGCTGGAGCTGCACTTCAAACCCAAGTCTCGCCAGCTCTAAAATGCTTTTGAAGGTCACCCCCATGACCTGTGGACCAATCTCTCTGCTATGATCTGTCTCAACTCCATCCCTGGTTCTACCTTCTGGGCGCCTTCCTAACATCCGCCCTCCACCTGCTAGGCTTTTGCATGGACTCTCCTGCCCGGCCCTCACAGTTCCCTGGGATGGAGTGAGCTTGCCTGCCTCTGGCCCTCAGCCGATGCGCCTCCTCGCACTCTGCCCAGGACACTTGCAAGTGGGTGGCAGCTGCAGCTCTTGATTTCTGCTCTGATCCTCAGCAGCATGGGATTTCAGTCTCCTGCTTATGCTAAGACCCCTTTCTTTCCCCTCTTCCCCTTTGTCTCATATTCGTCAGTCTGCCCCATCCCATCCTATTTCTCCCATAACATTTCCCAAATGGTGTTACATCATTTAGTAAAAGTCAAGCTCTCTCTCTCCCAAAATAGAGAATACACAGTTACACCCGTTCATTGTTTATTACAAGGCACTTTAATAAAGCTCTTTCTATGTGGTTATTAGAGATTCAAAGGAGATTGGACCTTACCTAATTCCTCCTTGTATCTTAGCAGGGCCTACCAGAGTGCTCAGCTCCTAGGAGGAGCTAAAACCGGTATTGATTTTGCTAGATGTGCTGTGCGTGGATTGTTTAAGAAGCAGTTAGAGAGGCAGAGCTGAGGCTCCAGTTAGAAACTGTAAAACATCCACGTGTCGATGAAAAATACATGTGTAAGTGAAAATGAGAATTTTGAGAAAACAAGTAACAAGCGAGAAAACTTTAAGTAATGCCGTATTTAAGGTAGAATTAGAAAAACTGCGTAATTTTTAAGAATGGCTTGGTACTCATAATTCTGTGCAATATGTAAATATATACACTCTGACAGAGAATTGAATGAATGAAGTGTGTAATGATAGGAATCCCCTCCCTTTTCATGGAGTACCTGGGACTGATTTTCTGGCCTTGATCATTTAGCTTCCCTGAGGACGGGATTTCAGAGCAGACTGCATAAGGCATCAGAAATCATATATAAGAAATATGGATGCTACATGTGGAGCTCTAGACCTTCAGTCTAAGGGGGGAAATTACATAGTGGCTCATGACCTAGAGGTCATGCCTTTAAGCTACTGTACAAATTTGCTTGATCCACGGACCTATTTGGGGGAGGAGGGGGGAAGGCAGAGTCTAAAACAAATTAAAAATGAAAATT
Source organism: Aepyceros melampus (assembly GCA_006408695.1). Taxonomy (NCBI): domain Eukaryota; kingdom Metazoa; phylum Chordata; class Mammalia; order Artiodactyla; family Bovidae; genus Aepyceros; species Aepyceros melampus. Next base: position 158,570 of record SJXQ01007511.1, read on the forward strand.
TAAATAAAATGTTAAAATGCAGCCCCACACAAAATAAATCAGTTTCTTTGATATATTACCAAACACTGACACAACAAGCATCATATATAGGTTTAGGATAAGTCATAAAAAAATCTTGCAAGTGAATGCATTTTATTTGCAACTTAATTTGCAGATCAAGTGTGAGAACAATTTCTGGATTTTTGAAAACAGACCACACAAATCTCCATTATGCCGGGACACGAGCAAAGTTTCCAAGACCATAAACCACTGTTAGCCTGACTTGCACCCATACCTGAGCTATAAATTACTCACAGGCAATTATATCACTGAGTTAGTCTGTCCTCCTGCAAGGTTACCGTTTAGAGTATCGTCCCACAGATCAAGCCAAGGTTTAAAGTGGGAAATGTGTGTGTTTGACCAGGTTGTTAAAAGTATTGCACACAACCGGGTTGTGAGCAGCCTCCTTGGCACGATCGTCACAAGAGCAGCTGCTGCTTTTCTGGTGTCTCTATGAAGATCCCCTCGCATCTCTTTCATTAGGAAGCGGATGGTGGCATCTCCCAGGTGTGTTGCTGCACAAAGGGCGTTCGTTCTACCAGGGCCCAGGCATTAAAGATAAAGGACGCCAATTACAGTTGGAGCTGTGTGTGTGGATAAATGAGGCAGCGAGGGGATAATCTTCTTGTGCTTCCTGAGTAATCCTGCCCTGAATTCTTGAATGCTTGTATAGACGTTTCAGCCAAGAGAGAAATAGAGCCTTGCGTTTCCTTGCCTTGAGAGACAATGAGATACCCTGTGAACGTTCTGCTTCCTCCTGCTTATAGGAGAGGCTTTTAAAATGCTGAATTCTTAAGCCAGTTCTACTGTGAAGATATTTAGAAATATATCTATATAGTAGATGTTGTGGGGCAGGATGATTTATACTTTTCCACCCTGGAACATTCACAGCAGTCTTCATTTTAAACCAGTCTTGAGAGGAAACTCAAGGTAAGTAAATAGCAAAAGCCAGCCCCTATGAAAGCTTACTGTAGTCCATGAACTGTTCCCAGCTTTGTATTTATTAACTTATTTAATCCTGATTAAGTATTAGTGAAGCTTCCCCGATGGCTCAGTGGATGAAGAATTTACCTGCAATGCAGGAGACATAGGAGACTCAGGTTCAATCCCTGGGTCAGGAAGATCCCCTGGAGAAGGAAATGGCAACCTACTCCTTAAATTCTCACCTGGATCTATCCTAAGGCAGCCAAATACTTTTAAAACGTATTTACTTTTGAAAGGGCAGAAGGATACAAAACTTGTCAGTTGTATTTCTGGACTACAGGACAATGAGTAAAAGAGGTAAAGGGAGAAGAGGGGGATTTATAAAGGTGCTAATATCTATTGAGTGACGCTTGCCTGAAAAATCACGTGGACAGAGGAGGCTGGCGTGCTACAGTCCAACAGTCCATGGAGTCCCAAAGAGTTGGATACGACTGAGAGACTAAGCACCATGCACAGCTATTAGTACCCCCATTTTATAGAAGAGGAACCTGAGATACATTGGGAGATTATATAATACATTGAGGTTATATAACTGACCCAGGATTACATAGTAAATGCAGGACTGAGATTTAAAATGCAGGTGTCTAACTCTAGAACTTTCCTCCTGAGCACTTACACTCTGTAATAGCTTACACTCTGAAGCTATTACATCTCTTTACTTAATAAGGTTTCAATTAAAACCCAGTATTTTCGTCTACTAAAATAGCTATTGCTTCCTCTTCCTTAGTAGATTATTTAAATTCTCACCTGGATCTGTCCTAAGGCAGCCAAATGCTTTTAAAACGTATTTTACTTTTGAAAGGGCAGAAGGATACAAAACTTGTCAGCAGTATTTCTGGACTACAGGACAATGAGTAAAAGAGGTAAAGGGAGAAGAGGGGGATTTATAAAGGTGCTAATATATATTGAGTGACTCTACAAATTGAAGTAAGATATTCAAGGCTGTATTAATTTCCTAGGAGCACCATAACAAAGTATCACAATCTGTGTGGCTTAAACAAGAGAAATAGATTGTCTCAAAGTTCTGGAGGCTGGAAGTCCAAAATCAAGGTGTTGGCTGCATTGGTTTCTTCTCAGATCCATGATGAAGGAATCTGTTCCAAGTTGCTCTAGCCTTGAGATGGCTATTTCACATTGTCTTTCCTCTGTGTATGTCTGACTATATGTCCAAACTTCCCCTTTGTGTCAGGCATAATGGATTAGAGACTGCCCTAAAGACCTCATTCTAACTTAAAACGAGGGTCTTCTAAAGACCCTACCTCCAAGCAAGGTCACATTTTGAAGCCCTGGAGGTCGAACTTCAACCTATAAATTCTGAAGGACCACAAATCAACCCAGAAGAAAGGCCACCGAGTTACTAAGAGGTAAGAAAGGCTGGGATTCTAATTCAGAGTCTTTAGATGCCAGAAGATGTTCTGTTCATTATCATACTACTTTGCATTTGAAAGTGAAAGTGTTAGTCATGTCCAGCTCTTTGTGACCCCATGGACTGTACCCCGCCAGGCTCCTCTGTCCATGGGATTCTCCAGGCAAGAATACTGGAGTGGGTAGCCATTCCCTTCTCCAGGGGATCTTCCTAACCCAGGGATAGAACTCAGGTCTCCTGCATTGTGGGCAGATTCTTTGCCATCTGAGTCACTAGGGAAACCCAATTAAAGATTCGCAGGTAAAGTCCAACACCAAATTCTGGGGTCTTCAGTAATTTGTGTGAGGCTCTAAAGTAGTAAAATACATATATATATATATATATATGCAAAAGGTTTTCTTTCTGAAAGTAAATACCTTTAATTTTTATCTCTTCAATGTCCCTTTCTCCCACTGGAAATAATACTAATCCCTCAGTCCTCCCATTGCAGAGCAGGCCCTCCCCTCTCTATGTTTTCATGGTTGAAAACCTCCTACTGCCAAACACAGGGCAGACTCAGCTCCCATCAGCACCTCTTTCCCTTGGGTCTGAAGATTGTAAAGATATGTGATCCTTGATTTTCTGGAGGTAATATCCCCCCAAAAAGAGAAGCCTGAGATCCGATACTCTGAGCACCAGCACATGAAAGCCAAGGAGAGACAGAAAGGTAGGGAAAAAAGACAGAACAGATCAATGGATAGAGCAGCTGAGGTCAGTGACTCCTTCAGACCCTGACTTTATTTCCCCTGAGGCTAGATCTACCCCAGCCTGGGCATGGATGGGTTGTATGAATCAAAGAATGATCCCCTCCCCCCCTTTTTTCTTTTTTCTTTTCTCAAGATAGTTTAAAGAATATTTTACTACTTGCCACCAAATAATGGTTGGAAGTGAATAAATCCTGAATCTCACTTTTATATATGTAATTGCATCACAGAATTTATAATGTATGAAGTACCATGATAGGAAGTAACATTTCAGAAGCAGAATTCATATAGTCCTGTTTCAGAAACTAGTTTAAGTGTTTGAAAGGTCATAAACTCTATGTTTTCCATTTGCACCATAATCAGTTTGACTCATAAATTCACACAGTAACCCCTAGAGCAAACCATCAAGATGGTTAATTCATTTTAAGATGAAAAAGTGAAAATTAATAAAAGTAAATATGGGGGCTGCTATCAAACTGCTGCTACTAATGGATATGTTTTTCATCTCATCATTGCAAATCATATTTTAGATCAGAGATTCAAAATATTCTATATAACATTTTAAATAAAACTATACTGCATTCTCTGGAATAAAAAAAGATTTCAGAACCATTGCCAAATACAATAAAACAACTCTTCATTATATAAACATCTTTATTACTTAGTCATATTCTTCTATATTAATCTTGAGCTTATTTACCAGACTGGTGCTTTAAAAATTAGTTGTAGAATCTGTATCTCTGCAGATAACACCAACAATATTTTCTGGAGGAATAGCATCTTCCTCAGGAATGAAAGGAAAACCAATGGCTAGAAACACCAGATTTAAAAAAACTGAAAAGTTCAGATTTCAGGTGAGAAATTTTATATCTGCAATACAAGAAGACTTTAAATTATATATAATGTCACACTTCTCCCAGGAGTATTCCTCCTGCCAATGTCATATAAAGAAAAAGTTCATAAATCATATGTGCATACTGTGTGCAAAATGTTGTAAGAATATTTCACCTGCTTTGAAGCAACATTAATTCTAATGGTTGAGAAAAAAATAAGACATAGAGGACAAGAACCATTTGAACCTAATTTTGTATGTTCTTGGAAGTGTATATACTGTCAGTGTTCAATAAATATTTATCCAGTGGCTACATTCATATAATGGATCATCTTTAACAGAAACATATCCAAGATGCTATAGAATAAATAATTTTTATACAGACAATACGTGTATTCACGTATTGTAAGTCACTTCAGTTGCGTCTGACTCTTTACTACCCCATGGACTGTAGCCCACCAGGCTCCTCTTTTCATGGGATTCTCCAGGCAAGAATACTGGAGTGGGTTGCCATGCCCTCCTCCAGGGGATCTTTCCAACCCAGGGATGGCATCTGCATCCCCTGTGGTTCCTGCATTGCAAAAAGATTCTTTACCCACTGAGCCACTGGGGAAGCCCATACGGACAATAGGTGGATGTAGATCCAGACCATGGATACTGACACACATGTAGATTCGCAGATGCAGATAGAGGTATAGCTACAGAAACGCGGCACCGACATACAAGGTACGGTTATTTATAGTTTTCTGCCTGGAGTAGACATCTGTTATTTCTGTCTCTCTAGCATCCCTTTCCTCCCACTGGAAATAGCACCTCATTACCTTCCATTGGGAACAGAGCCTCCTCCACACATTGTGGTCAGCTGCAAATCACAGCACCTCCTCCCACAGCCAGATGCAGGGTGGATTCATAAGTTCTCACCAGCACCTCTTTCCCTGGGGTCCAGGAGCTATCAATAAATGGTCCCAGATCTCCCAAAGATAATACCCTCCCTCTTCCCCAAAAAGAAGCCTAAGATTTAGGGCACCACTCTCATAAGCCATATGGTGAGCCTTAGAGATGGACAGACAGAGAGCCAGACCTGGTATGACATGAGACTCCATGGCATTCATCTGTTATACTTCCCAGATTGTAGCAAAAGACAGGAAAGGGAAGAGAGAGGTGATGCTTGCAGATTCCAAAAAGGAATTTGAGTCTTGATGTGAGAGGGAAAAAAATGTTTTTCCCAAAATTTGGATTCAAGAGTATTCTATGAAGCATGAAGGGTGTTAAACATTGAGATAGGATATAATGAATTTTTTCTTACCAGGAAGTATTTAAATATACACTTTCTTCCTCAGTCAGACTTTAGATAAAATCAGGAACTTTTAGTGAAAAGCAGAACTTAGAACTGTAAGGATGCAATGGTTGGGGCAAGGCTAAATATACAGATGTCCCACCATTCAGTGTACTTTCTACAGAATTTTCCTAAAGGACATGAAGATACAGGTGCAGCTAATTTAAAAATAAGGTGAGTGACCATGTGTATATCTGCCTTGCAAAACTCAAAAAGGTGAACTCCTTTTTAAAATAAAGAATCTTCAGCATTTGATGTTGGCTAGATATAAATAAAGGAGGAAAAAAAGAACGAGATAATTCACACAAACTCTCTGGAATTAACAGAGAGTAATTCCCGGATTGAACTCTTTTCTGGGAACCTCCACCCCAAATTGCTCTTTTAGCCTCTGAAAATAATACTCTAATTGAGATATGCACCTTCATTTTAAGATTTAGAGGTGATTCAACAATATACTTGTGCCTCTCTCTTTTCTATCAAATGAAGAAACATTAAAATAGTTGTTCAGAGTTAAATTATTTTACCCAGAGTTACCATTCTTATCCCCAACTCTCTGGTGCTTCATAAATTATCTAAGTGGGCAATCAAACTACAGTTTAATTTCACCAACAATGGCTGTGGTTTGCTGTAGCCTTGAAGTTAGACATATTAAAGGAAGCTAGAGAAACGTAACTCTAAAATGTTTAATTACAATATGAGTTATAATTGTCAACACTAATGATTCGTATTTTAAAAATACAATGTGTCTGGCTGCATCATGGTTTTGAAAGGGAGCCATTTACTAAGTCTTTTGTCTACTATGTCTATTGATTTATTCCCAATACACTAGAGAAGAGGGGTTTACACCGGTTCAGGGGATTTTCAGTGGCAACTGCCCCTTAACAAACTCCCAACTCTTCCTTCCAAGCATAAAGAGTTGCGCTATCAGAAACTGAGACATTCTCAGTAATCAGGAAGATTATTCAGGATAGAAATTTAAGAACCTTATCTATACATAAGAAACACACTCACACAAATTCATAAAAAATTTTGTTATCCTTCAACTATAAAGGACAGTAAATATCACTTTTAGTGTCACATAGGTTTTATAGGGTGGTATAACATATCATGGTCCTAGTTCCACTACTGTTTTTCAAACATTTTTTTTATTATTCATTTTTTTTTTATTCTTTGAGAAAAAAAGAAAGATAAGGCAAAGTGAAACTAATTCATTGGCTTAAAGAGGTAGTACAAAGTATTTCTGGGCTTCCCAGGTGGCACAGTGGTAAAGAGTCTGCCAGCAATGCAGGAGAAGCAAGAGATTCGGGTTTGACTCCTGGGTGGGGAAGATTGCCTGGAGTAGGAAATGGCAATCTGCTCCAGTATCCTTGCCTGAAAAATTCCATGGACAGAGGAGACTGGTGGTCTACCATCCACGGGGGTCATAAAGAGTCAGACACGATTGAGCATATAAGCATACATAAAATATTTCCATCAAAGAGAGAACTAGCAATGGCATCCCACTCCAGTAATCTTGCCTGGAAAAACCCATGGATGGAGGAGCCTGGTAGGCTGCAGTCCATGGGGTCGCTAAGAGTCGGACACTACTGAGCGACTTCACTTTCACTTTTCACTTTCTTGCATTGGAGAAGGAAATGGCAAACCACTCCAGTGTTCTTGCCTGGAGAATCCCAGGGACGGGGGAGCCTGGTGGGCTGCCGTCTATGGGGTTGCACAGAGTCGGACACAACTGAAGCGACTTAGCAGCAGCAGCAGCATAGTCTAAGTGATTGTCATAAAACTGTTTCATGTGTTAATAAGCCTTCTTTCTAAAGTTTTTAAATCCTCTTCTAAAGCATATGTTGTCAGAACCATTTTCAGATCTCCACGAAACTTTAATAATGTGCTTAAGTGTTTAAGGATGCTTGGATGTTCCTAGGTAATTATTAGGATTTGAGGAAAGGCTCATTTTTGCTCTTGGGTCAAACAGAGACGTATTTAAGCTCAAAATATGAATATGAAATGGTGATGGCTAGGAACTGGCAAGTAACTTCTCTCTTGAAACAACCCCACTATCCCTGCCAGAGACGTCAGAAGTACACTACACACCATTTCTGTTGGACCGCTGTTCACTCAGCCTGCCAGCACACAGTGGACTCTAGGAGAATGACTGACAGCACCTACCACTCCCGAGGCCACAGACCCCAGGCTAGGGGTCCCAGCTGCCCATGAGGCTATCCTCCCAAATTCCACAAGGACAAATGACTTCATAGCACAGCTCTGAACACCTGCCTGAGATAGTCTCATGGAATCTACTCCAGCTCCTTACATTGGTTAATGTTAAGTTTAAAAGCAGAGTAGCATGACAAGTTTTAAGACAACACCCAAGACGGATTCATGTCAATGTGTGGCAGTATTGTAATAAGTAAAAATTAAAAAAAAAAAATCTATCTCAGGCAAACAAAGTCCAGTGGGGGGCAATTCAAGACTGATGAGTAGGGAATTCCCCGGTGGTCCAGTGGTTAGGACTCTGTCCTGGGTCCTGGGGTTCAATGCCTGGTCAGGGAACTAAGATTCTGCAATAAATGAATACGTATAGAGTCAGGATTCTGAAAAGATATATTTTAAAAAGAACTTACAACCCAGTAACAGCAAGAAAAAAATAAAATGAAAAGAAAGACTGGCATGTGGATTCTCCTTCTATCTTTTAGCTCTGCTATTTATTCTCAGCATATGATTTTACCTCATAGTCCCAAAGAGCTGCTCCAGATCCAGCCCTCCTATCCACATTCTAACCGGGAAGAAAGAAGAGAGTTCAAAATAAAGTTTGACCCTTACTCACAAGGATACTTTATGGAAGTTATTTATGTCACTTCTGCTTACATAATAAAGCAGAAGTGCCAAAACATAATCTTTTGGCCAAATCTATCAAGGAAGCCTTAGAGATGCAGTCTTAGTCAAAGGTTGCCAAGGAAAACCAGGGGATTCTACTGCTAAATTAAAATAACTATTATTAATGGATGAATAGCAGTCTCTCTCTCTCTTTTCTCTTCGAAAACACTTTAGAATTTAAAAAGTTAAAGGAAGGATGCTATTACACAATCAGAGATCAATAGCCAGTTGGAAAATATAAAGATGGAGAAAGATCATAAGTACAGTAATTTCAGGTTTCTCACTTGAGCATCAGGATACACTATAAAATTATGTTTAAATAAACAAGCCTTTAAAATCTATTATGACAAGACACTTTACAAAAAAGAAGAATTTGTCATGGGCAAAACCCCACTAAATGTATGTGAAGACAGATGTTTTAAAAATTATATATGCAGAAAACTATAAATTTTATCCTATTAGAAAATACTCAAAGATAATGAATCCTATAACCAAGAACAAGACATTTCTACAAATTCTTTATTACATTATTGTTAATTATTAGAAATTACATTTCTGTAAAAATGAGTAGATTTTAATATTATCTCTTTGGCGATCAACTTAAGATCTGGGGCATATAGAAACACTGGGTTTACACAGTGACCATAAATTGCATTTTTTTTCAGCCTTGCAGTTTGGCTTTCATTTAAAAAAATCTCTTTATAAGTAAGTCACTTGAACAGAAGTCTTCATGGCATACTCTTTGACAGTGTCATCCACATGACAGTGTTGACGGTTTATGAGAAAATTAATTTTGCCAATCCAGGTACAGTCTCAAATTCAGAGTTCAAAAGCCAGAGATCAAAATATACCAAATTATAAGACAAAGCAAAATAAATACTAAGATGTTAATATGCCTGAAATATGAATACCATCTAAGTCTAGGATCTTTCAAGATAATATTTCCACTGAACATTTCTAGATGTCATTATTTCTGGTCAATGTCCCACTAAGATATGGACTGTCCTATTCTCCCTTCTACATCCCTAATCTCCCATCCAACAAATAAATGCTCGTGAAAATAAAAAATTTTCAAACTCATTGAGGGAGTTAATCTGGAAAATTTGATCAAGAAGAGATCAATTTTCCTATGTGTGATCATTTTTAATTTCTCCACTCCAAAAAGGAACAAATACCATTCACAGCAGCACCAAGGAATATCCCAACTCAAGTCAGGTCAAGGTTACAGCAGACCACATTCCGGCGGGGAAAGAAACCTCTCAGAATAGGAGCTAACAAGCAAGAATCAGAAGCCACTGTAACCACTTTCTGAGCCCTTCTAAATGAAAGAAGAAAATGTAAGGAGACTCCACATTTGAAATATGTCCCTTAAGCTCTAGAAAAATTGTGTTGAAAAGACTTTTAACAACTGCTTTACTAGTTAAGGCTGTACGTTTTGTTTATACATTTCTATTAATCAATGAACACTTCTGGGTAACTGCTGCTAAAGTGGATTCCTTCACTCATTTATTCCTCAAATAGCTAAAATTTGAACATTTACCATTCAAGTCCCCTGAGAAAGAGCAGGGATGAATCACACCATCCTTGCCTGCACAGAAATGACTCTCTGTTTGTGTGTGGTGCGCACGCACACACGCAGAATCTTAGAAAGGAAACTGATGTAAGTATTTTAAATATTACATAAAGGGAAAATGTGAAACTATGTATTCCCTCAAAGGAGCCTCTGACTGACTCGTGGTGGTAGTGAAGTAGGGAAGGGGTCGGGCACACTTCTCAAAGCAAGTGACATACAGAGAGCCCAGAAGGTGAACAGAAACAGCTGGAGAAAAAGAGAAGACAACTTCAACGTGAATACAGAGAAAGAGCTGAAAATAAATGCACGGTCTGATGCTCCAACTGGTCAAAGAGCTATTTTCACCAGCTACTGCTGAGTATTGGAGGCATTATTTACATTCATTCAACAGATATTTTTCTGAGCCAGAAAAATATCAACAAATATTGTAAACTGAGCACTGTTCTGGGCAGTGGGTGTGCACAGAAGGAAAAAGAGGAGATGAGACCCCGAGATTCTGTCTCTAAAATGTCTTCTGTTGATTTTGAAAGTCTTAAACTAAGAACATTGAACACGGATGCAGGGATGAAAGCATTCTATTGCTATTCATCAGAGTCACTGCCTCGCAGTGGTACCACATCCTCCCTGAGGCAGTCACCTCTAGTGGTTATGAATACAGACTTGGCAGCCAGATTGCCTCCGTTTCAATTTTCACTCTGTCTTTATCCGTTATGTGAGCAAGACTGGGATAATTAACCTCTCTGGAATTCCGTTTTCCCATCTGTAAAATGAGGGTAATAATAACCGTTCCTACCTCACATGGTGGTTTGAGGATTAAATGAGTTAATACATGGAAAGCATTTAGAACAGTGTCTGCTCCATTGTAAGCAGTCAGTCAGGGCTGCATATTATTATAGAGGAAAATTCCAGCATAATCATCCTGGAGTTCAATTCACTCTATGTTACTCTGAATAAATAGCATTCTGTCAGTCTCAGGGCTTTTATATAACCCTAGACAAGTCACTTAAACATCATTAGCCCGAGTTTCCTCCTCTGCAAAGTGGGGGCAATAAGACCAACCTCACAAGATTGTCTTGAGGGTTAAATGAAACAGCAGATTGAAGGGCCTGTAGGCTGCAAATTGCTATGCAATTGTTGCTTGTTGTTATTATCGTGCTCTTTTTAACCCTCATCCCCAAATTGGTAAGTGCTTCTCTCCTTAGGAGGAAGACAAAAACGAACACACATGACTTTGACATAATGTTTCCTGCTCTTCAGATAGTCCAGAGCTGATAAAAACAAATGCCTCCAAAGTGAGGACTGGAAACTAACTTAACATCAATTTATAAATTTAAAAGCTCATATACCTTCAATACATTGGCCACCTGATGCATAGAGCTGACTCACTGCAAAAGGCCCTGATGTTGGGAAAAATTGAGGACAGGAGGAGAAGAGGCTGACAGAGGATGAGATGGCTGGGTGGCGTCATTGACTCAACAGACATGAGTCTGAGCAAACTCTGGGACACAGTGGAGGACAGGGAAGCTGGTGTGCTATAGTCCATGGGGTTGCAAAGAGTAGGATATGACTGAGCAACTGAACAACAGCAACAACATACTTTCAGGGATGAAGAGGAGTTTAGTTTCTGCTTTGAGCAAATGCTGCATTCTTATATGAATGGACATCTGCATTGTCTTTTATTCAAGCGGCGTTTGGACGACTGAGAACCCAATGCGCCCGCAGCCTGCACTTCCAGGTATCATGTGAGCCCCACCTTGCACCCACTCTGAGCACTTTCTGTATGCTGGTTTCCCACAAGGGCAGCCACACCAGCTTTTCCTTTGAGAAACACACGCCAAAGACAGACACTTGGAGGAAAGGAGAGAGCTGACCTGCCGAGCCCAGGAATCAACTTGGATTTACTTCACTGCGCCATCTGGTCACTGGACACCGACTGCGTATCTGGCAATGTATTGAGTGTCTGTGAAAATGTGCCAAAGTGAAGTTGATAGAACCCCAAGTCCCAGGGGACTCACAGACTCTTGTGGGTGAGATGGACAGAAATGCAAATGACACAAGTCAGAATGTGGAGTGGGTACTAAAAATAAAAAGTGTGACTGAAGTCTGGAGGCTCGGAGCCAGCAGATCAATGAGGAGGGTACATTCAAACACGTTTCTGGCTTCCCAGAAGACAGGGAATCTGAGCAGGGACTTGACGAACAAGCAGGCTTCTTGAATAAAGAAAGGAAGAGACAAGAACACCAGGCTGAGGAACAAGGTAAGCATGTGGATAAGCAACTCTGAATGTTCATTGGAAGGACTGATGCTGACGCTGAAGCTCCAATACTTTGGTCACCTGATGTGAAGAGTCGACTCATTGCAAAAGACCCTGATGCTGGGAAAGATTGAGGGCAGGAGCAGAAGAGGGCAGCAAAGGATGAGGTAGTTGGATGGCATCATCGACTCAATGGACAGGAGCTTGAGCAAACTCTGGGAAATACTAGAGAACAGAGGAGCCTGGAGTGCTACGGTCCATGGGGGTCACAAAGAATCAGTCACAACTCAGTGACGGAACAACAGCAACAAAGCACAGAAACAGGGAAGAAGAATTTGTGTCCCCAAAACAAGGAGAAGTATAAAGGGACTGGGACATGAAATCTGATGGGGATGAGAAGGAGGAAGGGAATTAAGGAAAACAAATGTTAGACCCAAAATAGACCATAGACAGAGTCATGAGAAGAAACTGAAATTTTCTGGGCAGATTTGAGCAGTGGAATGGATGATGCACACCCGGATCTGCAAAGCTAAACCCCTCTGCTCTGGACAAGAAGCCCCAGGGATTCATTTCCTTCTAAGAAAGAGTCACCATCAGCAAGCAGACAGTATTCTGTCTGCTCATCAGCTTGTCAAACACAAGCAGGCGGGGCGTACCCCAACACTGCAATAAAGACGCTGTGGGACTTGGAAGCTGGAAAAAACATTAAAAAATCATACTGCTCACTCACTGGGGACAGCGTTGCTGCTGCTGCGTCGCTTCAGTCGTGTCCGACTCTGTGTGACCCCACAGACGGCAGCCCACCAGGCTCCCCCGTCCCTAGGATTCTCCATGCAAGAACACTGGAGTGAGTTGCCATTTCTTTCTCCAATGGATGAAAGTGAAAAGTGAAAGTGAAGTCGCTCAGTCGTGTCCGACTCTTAGCGACCCCATAGACTGCAGCCCACCAGGCTCCTCCATCCGTGGGATTTTCCAGGACAGCGTTACTACCTAGAAATTGACAGTATGGAGATACTTAGTGTTGGTCTCTCAGTCATGTCCCACTCATTGCAATCCCATGGACTGTAGCCTGCCAGGTTCCTCTGTCCCTGGGATTCTCCAGGGAAGAATACTGGAGTGGGTAGCCATTCCCTTCTCCAGGGGATCTTCCTGACCCAGGGATTGAACCCAGGTCTCCTGCATTGCAGGCAGATTCTTTACCGTCTGAGCCACCTGTTCATTTAATTACACTTGCTTTCTCTGGCATGTACATATGTGCGTGTCTGTGTGTATTCACATTTATAAGGAGGCCCGTAACTGCACTGGATTATGTTATTCCTTTCATTTCAGGTGGAGTGTCTGCATAAAATGGAAACAATTAATTTCAAATGCCTCAGTCTCCAGGGAGGAAGGCCAGCTTCCTCTGATCAGCCCCAAGGGAGTAGCTGGCTGTGCTCTGGCATTTTACAGTTTTTATTGTGCTTTTCCTGCCTGCTCCTAGCCCCGAGAAGTTCTAGAATTTGCCTGTGATTTCTGCCATCTCTTCCCCAGGATTCCTTCCCAGAGGAACACACAGACAGTGGGGCGGAATGATAGGCGAGAAACAGATTGCTGAACTGGCTCATTCCACAGCTGTCTTATTTTTTTTTTTCTCCAAGTAGTTTAGACAAGGGGAAAAGAAGGCAGTCACAAACTAAACCACCACACAGCTTTTTATAATCCTCTGTTCACACTCTCTTCAAAAGCGGGTGAAAATTAAGGTCCCAGTGATTTCAGTTGAGCCCGAGTCAGGCAGGCAGATGTTGGCTGATCAACAGTGTTTTGAAAATTTTGCTTGGAATTTAGAGTCTGAGAAAGAAGGACTGCCTCTCCCAATCATTGGTGTTCTTTTCAAGCTTATCTTATTCATTTTTGAAATTTGGATAGGAGGAGCTACTTTCATGCCTGTTTTACTGACTAGGAAATCATAGTTCTAGAAGGTGGAGCCAGAGAGTGACAGTTGGTACTCTTGGCATTGGGCTACCCAGGTGGCATTAGTGGTAAAGAACCTGCCTGCCAGTGCAGAAGATGCAGGAGACTCAGGTTCCATCCCTGGGTAGGGAAGATCTCCCTGGTGGAAGGCACAGGAACCCATTCCAGTATTCTTGCCTGGAGAATCCCATAAACAGAGGAGCCTGGTGGGCTACAGTCCACGGGGTGGCAAAGAGTCAGACATGACTGAAGCAACTTAGCATAGCAGAGCATTCTTGGCATTCTTCCTATTTTGTCTAAGAAACTGGCATAGTTCCAGCACAGTGAGGACATCTGCCTGTCATTATTCATGACAAGATCAGTACATGTTTATTGAACAGCTACTATTAGGAATCAGAAAGACAGTCCGTATTTTTAAAAGCCACTGTATTTCAGGAACGTTTATTCTCGAATAAGAAATAAAACACTAAGAATGAACTTCGTTACAGAACAGAAATAGAGTCACAGATGTAGAAAACAAGCTTATGGTTATCAGGGGACAGGAGGAGGGATAAATTGGGAGATTGGGACTGACATATACACACATTATATATAAAATAAGGCTTCCCTGGTGGCTCAGCGGTAAAGAATCCACTGTCGCTGCAAGGGACCACCCGCAATGCAGGAGACTGGGGTTCGATCCTTGGGTCAGGAAGATCCCTTGGAAGAGGAAATGGCAGCCCACTGCCACTAACCTCCTCTATCCATGGAATTCTCCAGGCAAGAATACTGGAGTGGGTTGCCATTCCCTTTTCCAGGGGATCTTCCCGACCCAGGGATCAAGCCTGCATCTCTTACATCTCCTATATTGGCAGGCAGATTCTTTACCACTGAGCCACCTGGGAAGACCCATAGTGCCCGTGATCTTAGCCAAAAGGCCAAGAAGCCGCTCCCACTATGGGGCAATAACTCTATTATAATTTGAGTAAGCAATGATGAACAAAACAGGCAAGATGCCTTCCTTGGTGGAGTCAAGTAGAAGGTCTAGAAATGAAACAATGAATCGCATGTGTAAATGCAAACTGTAAGTTGTGATGATGCTGTGTGGATCAAGAAGAACTATGTGCCCAGGAGAAGCTGAGGGAGGGAAAGAGCTGGGGAGGGAGAGTTCAGGGAACACTATTCTGAGAAAGGGAGGTTTGATCTGAGACACAAGGGGAGTTAGTCGGAGGAAGAGAAGGCAGTAAGTGTGACAACAGGGGACAGAGATTGGTGTGATCAGGCACTGATGGCAGTAATGGACCTGGCAGCAGAGCACCTGGGGCGTGAGAATCACAGCCAGACATAGAAGCTGCAGCCTCACAGAGGAGTCTGCATGCTGTTCTGATACAAAGGGACATCATTTTAATGGTTCCAATAGGAGACAAATGTAATCCATTTGCATTTTTAAAAACTCAGCCTAGATGCCCTGTGAGCAATGACTTGGGGAATCCAGAAAGGGTGCAGGAAGAGCAGACAAGAAATGTTTTGCGGAAGGAGATGGAGAGCAGATTGAAGGGAGAGGAAGTGATGTGATGGTCTTTTAGGGCATGCTTCCTAAAGAAATATAGATTTCTGGGACATGTTAATACTCATTTGAAATGCTATTAATACATTTGAAGAAAAACCTGCCTGTCCAGTTTGTTATTTTCACCAATGGCAATCAACTGCTCAGATGTAGCCACAGGGAGACAGATGGTTGGATTTATCCTGGTTTGGGATTTTGCCAAAAATATTGTGGATGGAAAACATGGTGGATGAAAACTGGGGCAGATCAACTGAAGGCTTTTTGCAAGGAAGTGATAATAATGATTTACCACTGAATCCTCATGGGATCAGATGGCAAGGAGAAAATGGGGAGGTAAATAGATGGCAGAAATCTATGGAATGATGCTTCCAGGGTATATTTCAACAAATGAATTAGGTGGAGGTTGATGGGAGAGAATAGGCCATTTAATTTATGTTATTTTAAATGTAATACCCTTCCATGTAATATCCTTCCTGATTATGGCAACATCCAGAATGTGACTATAGGAGAAAGATGGGCAGTGGGAAAGACTCACTAAAGATCAGTGGTCAAGGAACTAGGCCATCTTTGTGATCCAGAATCCATGATAAACAAGGAGCTGGTTATGGAGAGATTACTGGCAGCCCACATACTAAGGAGTGACAGGTGGTTTTACCAGATGGTATAGGATTCAAAGTAATAGGATGGAGTTGGATTTTTTTAATAACGTGGAGCAGAAATAATGGCCAGAATTGGCAACAGGGATGGAAGAGGACACCAACTCCATCCTCAGCCCTGAGTAACTGCCATTTGAGAAAACATACAATGAACCTCCAAGTCTTTGTGGAACAGCTGGGTGCCACTTAAGGATTCAGGAGGTGGAAGCAGAATTTAGAGAAGAATCTGGGAATCTAGGGAAGACTAGTGAGTGTGGACAAGAACTCTGAAGGCAGATTGTAAAACTCAAGTGTGAGAAGGGAGAGAGGGTTGGATTAGATCAGAAGAAGGAAAAGGATGCGATTGACCAATAAGACTTATCTGTTTATATAACTCCTTAACCCCTAGGCAGTGTTTGAAGACCAAGGATTTTGTCTTACTTCTTTTCTATTTTAGAATAATGTTTGAACTATTGGGTGCTCAGCAAGTGTTTGTGGAGAGAGTAGGGCATGATTGTTAAAGGGCAGTTACAGAGTATAACTTCGATGCTATTCAGGGGGAAGAATTCTATGGTTTACAAAGGCCATGGAGACAGTGCTTGTGCACTGTATGATTTGAGCAAAAACACAACTAAATGAAACAATATAAAACTTCAGAGGGAAGACTATCTGAAAGCAAAAAGAACAGATGTATTCTATGGCCATCAAAGATCTGGTTTAAGAAATAAAGTTCTTCAACACTGAAGTGGAAATTTCCACATATTTTATGAAAGGGAGGGAAAAAGGGACACTCAGCAAATGCCAAATCTATAATCATCTGAAATAGTATCTTCCTCCACAGACACTTGGTTAGAAAGACCTGAGGATTTAGTTCCTTTTCTGTCCTGGAAAGGCTGGATGCAATTCTGATTTATTTCAGTGTCATTTCCTATGTCATAGGAAGGTTCATGGAGAAGCACTGGAGTAACAGCTCCACTGGAGTAATAACACCACCAACGGAGTAACAACTCCTCCTGTCTTAGGCTGAAAGCTTCTCTGCTCAATAAGACCTAACAGGGCAGTTTGCTCATGCAGACTGCTTCATGGTGAATGGCTGGCCTCAGGGATGGGTCACTCAGAAGATAAAACAGAAAATATCACTTTCTAGGTTAGTGCCAGCAGATAATCTGGCCAAGTGTTAGATGTCGTGGAGATTATAAGAAGGATTGGCATCAGAGGTGTGACTTGAAGCCATGTCTCTGTGCCAACAGACCTGAGTGGGTTCTGCCAGAACCACAAAGGAACACAAGATGCAACACCTCAGAGAGTTTGCACTCCACTGCAGAGAAAACTGATAAGGACATGCTCTAAGATAATGCAAGGAAATCAAACTAGTCAATCCTGAAGGAAATCAGTCCTGAATATTCATTGGAAGAACTGACGCTGAAGGTGAAGTTCCCATACTTTGGCCACCTAATGCAAAGAACTGATCATTAGAAAAGACTCTGATGCTGGAAAAGATTAAAGGCATAAGAAGAAGGGGATGACAGAGGATGAGATGGTTGGATGGCATCACCAACTCAACAGACATGAGTTTGAGCAAACTCCAGGAGACAGTGAAGGACAGGGAAGCTGGGGGTGCTGTAGTTCATGGGGTCGCAAAGAGTTGGACATGACTGAGCAACAAAAACTAAAATTAATACTAAAACAAAGGGAGTGAATGTGGCTGCTGTGGGAAAAAACTCAAAACTCAGGATTGAAAGACCTGAGGGCTGGTCTTCCTATCATGTTAGGTCCTTGAACTCAGTCTTGACCAACACAGACTACTTCATCTTCAGAATTAAGTGCTTGCCAACAAGGACCTACTGTATAGCAGAGGGAACTCTGCCCCATGTTATGTGACAGCCTGGATGGGAGGGGAGTTGGCGGAGAATGCGTACATATATTTATGGCTGTATATATGTATATGAGTTAGAGCAAACTCTGGGAGATAATGAAGGACAAGGAAGCATGGTGTGCTGTAGTCCATGAGGTCGCAAAGAGTAGGACACAACTGAGCAACTGAGTTGAACTGATATATCTATGTATAAGCATATGATTGCAAAGAGTCAGATATGACTGAAGTACTAACACACACACATATGTATGGCTGAGTTCCTTTGCTGCCCACCTAAAACATCACAACATTGTTAATCAGCTATGCTCCGATATAAAATAAAAAGTTAAAAAATAAAATTAAGTTGAAATTAGAAAATGAATTGGTTGCATGGAATGATTTCCAAGGTTCCTCAGATTCCAAAATTCTCTTAGTTTGAATGTATACTACTAACAAAGAAATTCTTTATCTATTAGGAATAATTGGAGAAGCAAGGATTATCAGAGTTAAGCGGGACTGGTGAAGGTGCTCAAGAAATGTCTGTGAAAAAGAGATGCTGATTAGAGGGAGAGTTTCATGTTGGCAGTTAGGCATGAGTAAAGCCTTGAAGTCAAGAAAATTCAGGCACAGAAAAAGTGGAGAGGTTTGTATCAGATTAGTAAGGGGAAAGAGTGGCTTGCCCAGTAACTCACTCCGCAGGTGTGATTTAGGGTCGAAGTTGATTTTTGCTCCCAGTCGAAGCAACTGGGAGCCACTGTTGAGTTCTGAGAAGGGAAGTGACATGGTGAAAGAAACCACTGAAGATGAGAAAAGGAAGGGCCCTTGGAGAAGCCCTGGGATGCGAGAGAGATGTCTTCCTCCCATCCCCTCGCTGCGTCTGACCCTGTGACCTGTGTCTCTCCCCTCCTGCAGCCTGGTGACCTTCCTGGGGAAGTAAACAGAGGCCAGGTCACACCTTGGCACAAACGCACAAGCTAGAATTCGAGCTTCCTGCCACCTGGACAGTAGCTGTTTTCCAGTGAAGCCTGCCCACTGCCACTTCCCTCACGGAGGCTTTTTCCCCTTTGTTTCCACGTCACCAAGAATAGAATGTGTCTGCATTTCATGGGTGCAGCCTCTTAAGTGATCCAAATAGAGGGTTGGAAAACGGGAGCGTATCACAGCTGAAAAGTGTCGCGTGTCACTGGAATTAATAGAAGAGAGGCCCCGTCTTTCCCTCTCCCTAAGAGAAATCTGATGGGGATCTGGCAGGGGGTTGAGGGGGGTGCGCAGAGAAGGGCGAAGTCACCCAGCCAGTGCTCCATTAGCATTCCAGCCGCACACTGTCCCTTGGGGGCAGTGCCTCCCGCGCACACGCGTGCGCAGGATATCAGTGTGATGGATCTGAGCGCGGGCCCCTCCGAACACAGTGGCCATCTGCTAGGCAAAACAGAGGGGTCTGACAAGCAGAAGCCATTCAGCCCGTTGTTGGGCCACAATATTACATATTTGACAAGGGTAATGAGGGGCTGTCATTAACCTTACATGACAGTTGCCACAATGACACACTAAGGCAAGGACAAAGAGCCCGAGTCAGTAAAAAGGCACCTACTTCTCACTGAACCCTGGAATTATGTGACGCCATTATTCCTGACGGAGTCTGGCAGGCCTGGGGTTAATTCCATTTCTGTGTCTGCTTGTTCTCTTTTTTAAAATGTACTCCTCGTATGGCTAAGGCAACTGTTGGGACGGCGCTGCATTATTTATCACAACACACTGAGCTAGACTCAAGGACAGAAAGGGGCTCCCAGGGGGCAAAGAAAAAGAAACAAATAGATCCCATGCACCCCACAATGGCCAGAAACAAGGCTTCTGAACTATGCCTGTGATGGTTAAGGTAACTCTCATCTAAGGATGACATCTCTTGGAATTTTCTGCTGGACTTTTATGTGATTTAAAGGAGTATGTTTGTTTGGAATTAGGACTAACTACTACTAACTACTACAAGGGGTAGTCGCATCATCAACTCAAGGGACATGAGTTTGAGCAAACTCTGGGAGATAGTGCAGGACAGGGAAGCCAAGTGTGCTGCAGTCTATGGGGTCACAAAGAGTCGGACACAGCTCAGCAACTGAACAACAGCAAATTACTACGATCTATTTTCAGGCTAGAGGTAAACCTGGGGTTGGTGGTAGATGATAGAGGAATAAGATAGTAGTTTTGACCATTAAACGTGATTTTTTAATCTAACTTTAGAAATCCTGGCTTCCCTGGTAGCTCAGTCAGTAAAGAATCTGCCTCTATGGGGGAGACCCAGGTTAAGCCCCTTGGTCAGGAAGATCTCCTGAAGAAGGGGATGGCAACCCACCTCAGAATTCTTGCCTGGAGAACCCCATAAACAGGAGCCTGGTGGGCTATAGTCCATGGGATTGCAAAGAGTCAGATATGACTGAGCCACTAACACACACTTAAAAATCTTATAGTTGGAAATATCCTTCAGAGCATAGCATGCTCTTCGGTTTTAATTTACAGAAGGAGCCAGCAAAATCATGAGCTGGCCCTGTCCTCCACCCCCACAAGTCCCCCATGCTGAAGAGATGACGGCCACCTAGGCTACATGCTGCCCTTTACTTTCCAGAATTATGCTTCATCCCAGCTTTTTCTCTGATCATTCAGCATTCATTATCAAAAGGGAGACTAATTTTTTCATTTGATCATTTAAATCTGCTAGTCCTCTGAAAGGCATGCCGGCTTGCATGGAGTCTGCAAGGCTGCTGTTTGAGAGAGTTCTCTGTTTCATAATTCAGGAAGCTGGTTCTGCATAGGGTGGCCACTCGGAGCGTTTCTCTCCTTAGAGTGTTCATCTGCCTGACACCGGAGAGCCATTAGGTAATGACGGCCACTACGGACGCTTTAAGTTAAGAAACTGTAATCAAGATGGTCCAAGTCATGAAGCAGTAAATATTTAGCAGAAAATAGAAAGATCTGGTTTGGGTAAAATATCTTATAGTTTTAGGTTGTTGTTCAGTCTCTCGGTCATGTTCAACCCTTTTGTGACTTACTGGACTGCAGTCCAGCAGGCTCCTCTGTCCATGGAATTTTCCAGGCAAGAATACTGGAATGGGTTGCCATTTCCTTCTCCAGGGGATTTTCCCTGAACCCATGTCTTCTGCACTGGCAGGAGGATTCTTTACCACTGGGCCATAAGGGAAGCCTCATAGTTTTAGGTACCTCCTGTCTAAATGACACCAAACTGTGACAGTCAAGAAACTTCAAATATCCAGTTATATGGGTATAAAATTCAACCTCTCCGTTCTGTCACATATGCAAAATAGAAAGATGGATGATTTAATTTTTATGTAAAGATCTGATTTTCATCTGGCTCAAACCTGAGACAAGGCCCTCAGGTGGTCCTGTGACTGTGACCAAGAGGTCTGGGGTCTTGCTCTGTCACTCAACTAGCAGGAGATACCAGGAAATTGGTGTATTTCTCTTGGCCAAATTTCCCCAGCTTTAGAGTGAGGAGATTACATGTGATACTGTCAAAGGTCACTAATTCTATTCTGGTCAAACACTTCCAAGTCCACAGCAAAAAAAAAGGTTTTTGCTGATTTCCCAGAATGGACCAGCAGGTCTTTCTGAGTTTAATCAACTCAGTACATGGATGAGTTTAGGTGATTTGGGGCTGAGGAACACAAGAAAATGAAAAGAATAAGAGTCATCCACACTCCTGCAATCCATGTGTATCTTACATTAAAGCATAAAGTCTCCAGAAAGCTCATCAAAAGACCAAGTTAGGCAAATGCATGGGCCGTGGAAGGGAATGGTTGTAGAGGCGGTGCCCTTTGGCTGAAACAGGGCTGGAGTGGAGGCAAAAAGGAGAAGTCAGTGCAGTTCTAGGGTGGAGAGTATTTCTCTGCAGACCGTCTCATACTCTATCTCTGCCACACCGGGCTCAGCAAATGAACATATGGAAATGTTAGTATAGGAAATACAGAAATCATTAAAACACGAACCTTCTGTCTTTCTAGATACCAAACTTCATGATAGCAAAGCATCTTTCTCAAAACATTACCAGTTAAAAGTAAAAAGATGTTTGGGAAAAGCCAAGAGAAAGGAAAAATCCAAAATGGGCCAATCTTGACATCAAGAAAAGAAAATATTTAGATTTGACCTTGAAAGTCTGTTGCTATGTTAATAGCCTCTTCAGCTAGATTGGTGGTGATGTCTTGGTAAGTTCTTTGGCTCAGTTAATTGTCATGGTTACTGATTTCTCATAATTTCCCTGTGTGGGATCCTGACACACAATTGCAATTTAAAAATCAAAAGGAAAGAGTTTAAAAACACTGTGAATTTAAAATCAGAGCACTGGTTATACTTAAAAGTGTTAATTTTTGCTAGCAAGAACACCTGTTCTTACTCATAATTCATAATTTCACAGAGTCAAAACAAAGAAGTAGCTAGTTTAGAATGGACTAGGATAAAATTTCATTTAGAAAACCAAATCAGGTTAGGAAGTACTAAAGATACTATAAACGGTGAAAAAATTTCCCCTTTCCAATCCATTTCCCCTTTTGGAGACTCAATCACTAGTAATAGATTCCTTTCAGAAAAATGTGAATACATGTATCACCATTTATAAAAGAATGTAGTATATGTGTTATTTTCACATCTTATTTTGTTCCTTTAATAATATTTCTTGGAGAATTTTTCTTCATCCCTGTATTTGAATCTCCCTTATTGTTTAACAGCTTCACAGTACACCAATGGGTTTCTCATATTTGTTTAGCCAGTTCCTTATTGATCAACAATTATATTGTACCCATTCTTTTATTACCAAACCACTCAAACTTATACACATATTCTTAGGAACACATATGTCTGTATAATATGACATCAATATGTAAAGTGTGTCTGTATAATAAATTCTTAGAAGTGGAATTTTCTTGTAAAAAAAAAGATTTTAAATTTGGATGATACCAAATCCTTCTTGAAAAATTTTATATCAATTTGCATTTCCCTAAAAGTGCATGAGAAATTATTGTTCCATCCTTTGTCTATAGTGTAGTATCAAAGTGTTTGATCCTTGCAAAGTTTATGTAAAAAGCATCTCCTAGATTTATTTTATTGTGATTTATTTCATTAGCACTTCTTTCAAATTTATAAGATAACCATATTTCTCTATTAACTATTTTCTGCCCATTTTATTTTTTTATACTTATTTATTTGGCTGCATTTGGTCTCAGCTCCGACCTGGAGGATATTTTTAGTTGCAGCCTATGCAACTAGTTCCCTGACCAGGAATCAGACCCAAGCCTGCTGCACTGGGAGTGCAGAGTTAGGCACTGGACCACCAGGGAAGTCCCCCATTTTAAAATTAGATTTTTTATTATTGATTTGAAGGGTTTTTACATGTTAATGAAGTTAAACTTAAAAGCCCTACATCTTATATATCACAAATACTTCCTAGCTTGACTTTGTTTAAGGTATTTGTTTAATACATTTATTTTTAACTTTATGTGACTATTTTGTTTAAAACTAATAGCATTTAATTTTTTATTGCTTTTAGAAAGAAAAATTTTCCCTTTCCATTATTTTTTTTTTTTATTTCCATTTGCTTCTTGTATTTTTGTGGAATTATTTTCTAGGATGCAAGGTAGAAAACAAGTTAATTTTAACATTTGAATTGTTGACAAATCTGGAATTCATTTTAAGACTAAGAATGAAGTAGACATCCAGATTTTTTTCCTTTCAGTGGCAACTGATTAAAGCCCAGTTGTATCAGATTCTAAATTACTTTATGGACCTCAGTGGGTCTGGCAATTATCTGCACCAGTACAAAATATACTGTATTTTGTATTTGGCATTTTTGTATTTGGCAGATTTAGTGTATCCCCATAACTTTTCATTTTTCATTATTAACTCCTATTTCCTTCTTATTTCTTTAATGGGTTTTAGAACTAGCTTTACAAGTTCCAAAAATAAGTCAAAACTAGTAAATTTTATTAATATGATTCTACTTTAGGAAAAATTTGCATCTTTACCGAATTTTCTTATTCAAGGAAAACCACAGTTTTTCATTTATTCAAGTTTTTACTTACATCCTAAATGGGCTTTTTTTTTTTTAATTATGTTCAGTTCAGTTCCGTTGCTCAGTCGTGTCTGACTCTTTGCGACTCCATGAATCACAGCATTCCAGGCCTCCCTGTCCATCACCATCTCCAGGAGTTCACTCAAACTCACGTCCATCGAATTGGTGATGCCATCCAGCCATCTCATCCTCTGTTGTCCCTTTCTCCTCCTCCCAATCCCTCCCAGCATCAGAGTCTTTTCCAATGAGTCAACTCTTCGCATTAGGTGACCAAAGTACTGGAGTTTCAGCTTTACCATCATTCCTTCCAAAGAACACCCAAGGCTAATCTCCTTTAGAATGGAGGTCCTGCTTATTTCTTACTAAGCTTATGACTAAGTATTTATCTTTGTGCATGATATTGTAAGTTCAATACTCTCCTTATACAATCTCACTTAGTGTCTAGATTCTGGAAAGCTACGGATTTTTATGTTAAAGAAGTAGTTAGGGAGCAAGGAGTGCCGGTAGCCAGAAGGAGGCAGCTGGGTGCTCTCGCTCGCTCTCTGCTCCAGTCACTGCTGGGAGTTCCAAGCGGCTTGACGCTGCTGCCCATTTTCTATGTGGTGGCCAGTAGAGGTTTCCAGCAGCCGACCCCCCATTCCACTGGCGACTCCCTGTTTACCCCGAAGGATGCACCCGGCTGCCGGAGGTGAAGCAAGTCAAAGTCCAAAGTCAGCCCCCAGTGCCACCAGCTTCCCCGGGAGCCCCTCTCCCTTGCCTGAGCCTGCACCAGCCATGGGAGCGATGTGCCTCCAGCCAGACAGCACACCCTCTGCCAATTCACCACCCATGGGATCCACTGCCACGTGGCCCAGGAGAGGAGTGAGACACCAAGGCATTTGGTGGATTCTGCGCACTGGCAGGTCTGCTGAGGTCTCCTGTGGGGCAATGTCCATACCTAAGGGGTGAAGAGAATCCCCAGTAAGATGCAGAAGCTTTCTGCCCCTCAACCACTAACTTCACCACAGACCTGAAAGAAACCTCAAAGACTTGGAAAAGACTGTCCTGGAACCTGTGTGGAGGTTACAAAAACCATCCTGGTGGTGGCCTGAGCTGATTATTTCAACCCCAGTGTTGCCCTGAACATTGCAGTCAAGATTCCAGAAGATTAGGACTGCTGAATTAGTACAGGGAGAACAAAGTGGTGGAGGAGTAGGTCAATGTGAAGTACATCTCCATGGATACATCAGGAATACACCTTCAGACACAGAAGTGCATGCAGAACACCAGCTGAGAGCAGATGGGAGTACCTGACCAGCAGAAAAGAATATATAGAACCATGCAAACCTTGAGATGAAACCGTGAGCCTTTGGAATGGGAGAACTGACTACAAGACCCTAGACTACCAGAGAACTAACCCTAGGACTATCAAATAATGAGAACTTACATAAAGGAAACCACTGTAATATAAGACCTGGCATCACCCAACCACCAGTAGTACCTGTGCACGACACCTCATCTAAATAGCAAACAAAACAAAAATACAAACCAGTCATCAGCAGACAGGAGTGCCACCTCACTCAGCTGTGCCCATCAGAGAAAAAAACAAACAGAAACTCAGCACAAATCTCACCCTATAAGAAGCTCACACAAAACACTGGATCAACCTTAGAAGGGAAGAAACCAAAAGGATGAAAGAATTCAACCTTCTTCAAGGAAAGAATTCAACTTTCTTGAAGTCGGGAAAAGGAGACCTCAAACACAATAACTTTAAAAAAAAATAGAAAGAAAAGAAAAGAAAAGGTAGAGAAATATGCACAATTGAAGGAACAAACTAGAAACACAGAAATCCAAATAAATGAAGAGGAAACAGAAAAATTACCTGAAAAAGAATTCAGAATAATGACAGTAAAGATGATCAAAAATGTGGAAAACAAAATGGAGAAAATGCAAGAATCAATTAACAAACACCTAGAAGAATTAAAGAATAAGAAGACAGAGACAAACAAAAAGGAAGACATAACAATTGTAAATATCTATGCACCCACATAGGAGCACCTCAATACATAAGACAAACACTAACAGGAAGGAAAGAATCAATAGCAGAATATCTGAAGCAGAAGAATGACTCAGTGAGCTAGAAGATAAAATGGTAGAAATAACTTCTGAAGAGCACAATAAAGTAAAAAGAATGAAAAGAGCTGAGAACCATCTCAGAGACCTCTGGGACCATATCAAACACACCAACATTCAAAGTATAGGGGTTCCAGAAGAAGAAGAGAAAAAGAAAGGGTATGAGAAATTTTTTAAAGAGATTATAGTTGAAAATTTCCCCAACATGGAAAAGGAAATAGCCAATCAAGTCCAAGAGGCACAAAGAGTCCAATACAGGATAAACCTAAGGAGAAACACACCAAGACACATACTAATCAAACTAACAAAGACTAAACACAAAGAGAATATTAAAATCAGCAAGGGTGAAGCAACAAGTAACATACAAGGGAAACCCCATACGCTTATCAGCTTATCTGTCAGCAGAATCTCTGCAGGCCAGAAGGGACTGGCAGGATATATTTAAAGTAATGAAAGGGAAAAATCTACAACCAAGATTGCTGTACCCAGCAAGGATCTCATTCAAAATTGATGGAGAAATCAAAAGCTTTTCAGACAAGCAAAAGTTAAGAGAATTCAGTACCACCAAACCAGCTTTACAACAAATGTTAAACAGACTTATATAGTTAAGAAATACAACAGAAGAAAAAAATCTACAAAATCAACTGCAAACAATTAAGAACATGGCAATAGAAACAAATATATCAATAATTACTTTAAATATAAATGGATTAAATGCTCCAACCAAAAGACACAGACTGGCTGAATGGATACAAAAACAAGAAACATATATATGCTGTCTACAAGAAACCCACTTTAGACCTCAAGACACATATAGACTGAGTGAAAGGATGGAAGCAAAAGAAAGCTGGAGTAGCAATCCTCATATCCAACAAAACAGATGTTAAAATAAAGAAGATTACAAGAGATAAGGAAGGACACTACATAATGATCAAAGGATCAGTCCAAGAGGAAGACATAACAATTGTAAATATCTATGCACCCAACATAGGAGAACCTCAACACATAAGACAAACACTAACAGACATAAAAGGAGAAATTGACAGTAACACAACAGTAGCAGACTTTAACATCCCACTCACATCAATGGACAGATCATAAAAATATAAAATTAATAAGGAAACACAAGTCTTTAATGATACATCTGATGAGATGGATCTCATTGATATCTTCAGGATGTTCCCTCCAAATGCAGAATACACTTTCTTCTCAAGTGAACATGAAACATTCTCCAGGATAGATCACATTTTCAGTCACAAGTCAAACCTCAGTAAATTTAAGAAAACTGAAATTGTATCAAGCATCTTCTATGACCACAATTCTATGAGACTAGACACCAATTACAAGAAAAAACTGTAAGAAACACAAACACATGGAGATTATACAACATGTTAATAAATAACCAACAGGTTACTGAAGAAATCAAAAGCAAAACCAAAAAATTTCTAGAAACAAATGACAATGAAAACACAACTCAAAACCTATGGGAAGCAGCAGAAGCAGTTCTAAGAAGGAAGTTTATAGCAATACAATCCTACATCAAGAAAGAAGAAAAACATCGACTAGACAGCCTAACTTTACACCTAAAGCAACTAGAAAAAGAAGGGGAAAACCCCAAAATTGGTAGAAGGAAAGAAATCATAAAGATCTGACAGAAATAAATGAAAAAGAAATGAAAGAAACAATGGTAAAGATTAATAAAACTCAAAGCTGGTTCTTTGAGAAGATAAACAAAATCAACAAACCTTTAGCCAAGACTCATCAAGAAAAAAAGAGAGAAGAATCAAATCAACAAAATTAGAAATGAAAAAGGAGTGATTACAACAGACAATGCAGAAATACAAAGGATTATAAGAGACTATTATGAACAACTATATGGCAAGAAAATAGATAACCTGGAAGAAATGGACAGATTCTTAGAAAAGTTCAATCTTCCAAGACTGAACCAGGTAGAAATTATGAACAACCCAATTACAATCACTGAAATTGAAGCTGTGATCAAAAATCTCCCAAAAAACAAAAGCCCAGGACCAGATGGCTTCACAGGAGAATTCTATCAAACATTTACAGAAGAGCAAAGGCCTACTAAAACTCTTTCAAAACATTGTAGAGGAAGGAACCCTTTCAAACTCATTCTATGAGGCCACCATCACCCTGATACCAAAACAAGACAAAGACAACACACACAGAAAAGAAAACACAAGCCAATATCACTGATGAAAATAGGTTGAAAAATCCTCAACAAAATTTTAGCAAACAGAATTCAGGAGTACGTCAAAAAGCTCACTCACCATGATCAAGTTGGGTTTATTCCAGGGATGCAAGGATTCTTCAATATATGGAAATCAATCAATGTGATACACCATATTAACAAAATCAAAGATCAAAACTATATGATAATCTCAATAGATGCAGAAAAAGCCTCTGACAAAATCCAGCACCTATTTATGATTAAAACTCTTCAAAAAATGGGCATAAAAGGAACCTACCTCAATATATTAAAGGCCATATATGATAAACCTATAGCCAACATTTTTCTCAATGGTGAAAAATTGAAAACATTCCCCCTAAGATCAGGAACAAGATATGGGTGTTCACTTTTGCCACTATTGTTCAACAAAGTTTTGGAAGTCTTAGCCACAGCAATCAGAGAAGAAAAAGAAATAAAACAAATCTGATGGGAAAAGAAGAAGAAAGCTCTCACTGTTGCAGATGACATGATATTCTACATCAGTACAGTTCAGTTCAGTTCAGTTCAGTCACTCAGTCGTGTCCAACTCCTTCCGATCCCATGAATCGCAGCACGCCAGGCCTCCCTGTCCATCACCAACTCCTGGAGTTCACTCAGACTCACGTCCATCCAGCCATCTCATCCTCTGTTGTCCCCTTCTCCTGCTCCCAATCCCTCCCAGCATCAGAGTCTTTTCCAATGAGTCAACTCTTCACATGAGGTGGCCAAAGTATTGAAGTTTCAGCTTCAGCATCATTCCCTCCAAAGAAATCCCAGGGCTGATCTTCAGAAGGGACTGCTTGGATCTCCTTGCAGTCCAAAGGACTCTGAAGAGTCTTCTCCAACACCACAGTTCAAAAGCATCAATTCTTCTTTGGCGCTCAGCTTTCTTCACAATACAACACTCACATCCATACATGACCACTGGAAAAACCACAGCCTTGACTAGGCAGATATTTCTTGGCAAAGTAACATCTCTGCTTTTCAATATGCTATCTAGGTTGGTCATAACTTAGATATTCTACATAGAAAATCCTAAAGATACTATCAGAAAATTACTAGAGCTAATCAGTGAATTTAGCAAAGTGGCAGGATACAAAATCAATACACAGAAATTACTTGCATTTCTATATACTAACAATGAAAAATCAGAAAGAGAAATTAAGGAATCAATCCTATTTACCATTACAACAAAACAAATTAAATATCTGGAATAAACTTACCTAAGGAAATGAAAGAACTGTACACAGAAAATTAAAAGATACTAATGAAAAATCAAAGATGACATAAACAGATGGAAAGATATTCCATGTTCCTGGGTAGGAAGAATCAATATTGTGAAAATGACTATTCTACCAAATGCAATCTACAGATTTAATGCAGTCCCTATCAAATTACCAATGGCATTTTTCACAGAACTAGAACAAAAAATTTCACCCTTCATATGGAAACAGAAAAGACCCTGATAGTCAAATCAGTCTTGAGAAAGAGGAGCTGGAAGGATCATCTTTCCTGATTTCAGGTTATACTACAAAGCTACAGTCATCAAGACAGTATGGTACTTGCACAAAAACAGAAATATAGACCAATGGAACAAGATAGACAGCACAGAAATAAACCCATGCACCTATGGGTGCCTTATTTTTGACAAAAGAGGGAAGAATATACAATGGGGCAAAGACAGCCTCTTCAATAAATGGTGCTGGGAAAACTAGATAGTTACCTGTAAAAGAATGAATTTAGAACACTTCCTAACACCGTACACAAAGATAAACTCAAAATTGAATAAAGACCTAAATGTGAGACCAGAAACTATAAAACTCTTAGAGGAAAACATAGGCAGAACACTTGATGACATAAATCAAAGCAAGAGCCTCTATGACACACCTCCTAGAATAATGGAAATAAAAACAAAAGTAAACAAGTGGGACCTGA
Organism: Aepyceros melampus; assembly: GCA_006408695.1. NCBI lineage: Eukaryota > Metazoa > Chordata > Mammalia > Artiodactyla > Bovidae > Aepyceros > Aepyceros melampus. The sequence goes on from SJXQ01007511.1 coordinate 188,901, forward strand.
TTAAACTTAAAAGCTTTTGCAGCAAAGGAAACTATAAGCAAGTTGAAAAGAAAACCCTCAGAATGAGAGAAAATAATAGCAAATGAAACAACTGACAAAGGATTAATTTCCAAAATATACAAACAGCTCATACAATTCAGTACCAGGAAAACAAACCCAATCAAAAAGTGGGGGAAAGACCTAAAGAGACATTCCTCCAAAGTAGACATACAGATGGCTAACAAACACATGAAAAGAGGCTCAACATCGCTCATTATTAGAGAACTGCAAATCAAAACTACAATGAGATACCACCTCACCCCAGTCAAAATGGCCCTCATCAAAAAGTCTACAAACAATAAATGCTGGAAAGGATGTGGAGAAATGGGAATGCTCTTGCACTGTTGCTGGGAATGTAAATTGATACAGTCACTATGGAAGATGGTATGGGGATTCCTTAAAAACCTACAAATAAAACCATCATGTGACCCAGAAACCCCACTCCTAGGCATATAACCTGAGGAAACCAAAATTGAAAGAGACACATGTATACCATTGTTCACTGCACCACTATTATAATAGCTAGAACATGGAAGCAACCTAGATGCCCATCGACAGATGAATGGATAAAGAAGTTGTGGTATATACACATGATGGAATATTCCATTCAGTTCAGTTGAGTCACTCAGTCGTGTCCGACTCTTTGTAACCCCATGAACCACGGCATGCCAGGCCTTCCTGTCCATCACTAACTCCCAGAGTCCACCCCACTCTTTGCAACCCCGTGAATTACAGCATGCCAGGCCTCCCTGTCCATCACCAACTCCCAGAGTTCACCCAAACCCATGTCCATTGAGTTGGTGATGCCATCCAACCATCTCATCTTCTGTCGTCCCCTTCTCCTCCTGCCCTCAATCTTTCCCAGCATCAGGGTCTTTTCAAATGAGTCAGCTCTTCGCATCAGGTGGTCAAAGTATTGGAGTTTCAGCTTCAACATCAGTCCTTCCAATGAACACCCAAGACTGATCTCCTTTAGGGTGGACTGGCTGGATCTTCTTGCAGTCCAAGGGACTCTCAAGAGTATTCTCCAACATCACAGTTCAGAAGCATCAATTCTTCGGCGCTCAGCTTTTTTGTAGTCCAACTCTCACATTCATACATGACTACTGGAAAAAGCATAACCTTGACTGGATGGACCTTTGTTGACAAGGTAATGTCTCTGCTTTTTTATGCTGTCTAGGTTGGAATATTACTCAGCCATAAAAAGTAACATATTTGAGCCTGTTCTAATGAGGTGGATGAACCCAGAACCTATTATACAGAGTGAAGTGAGTCAGAAAGAGAAAGATAAATACCATATTCTAACACATATATACAGAATCTAGAAAAATGGTACTGAAGAATTTATTTACAGGGCAACAACGGAGAAACAGATATAGAGAATAGACTTATGGACATGGGGAAAAGGGAGGGGAGGGTGAGCTGTATGGAAACAGTAACATGGAAACTTATATTACCATATGTAAATTAGACAGCCAACAGGAATTTGCTGTATGGCTCAGGAAACTCAAACAGGGGCATTGTATCAACCTAGAGGGTGGGATGGGGAGGGAGATGGGAGGGAGTTCCAAAAGGGAGGGGATATATGTATACCTATGGCTGATTCATGTTGAGATTTGACAGAAAACAGCAAAATTCTGTAAAGCAATTATCCTTCAATAAAAAATTAATTAATTTACAAAAGAGGCAGTTAGTCACATTAATGATTTTCCTCATTTTTTTCCTAGCTGAATTTTAGATGATTAACTCAGACTATCTAGAAATACAATAACATCATTGGAATATAAAGATAATTTCTCTTGTTTCATTGCAATTCTTGTACCTCGGATTTTTTCATCTCTTCAGAGTGGTTGACAGTTCATGAAAATTTTTAAATGAGAGCTGTAAGAAAGGGCACTCACCTCTACTATATTGCTAGATTATATTTGCTAATATTTTATATTAGACTTTTATATCTATATTTTTAAGTGAAATTGATGTATTTTCCTTTATTTCTCAATTTCTGTCACATTTTCTTTGCCAAAGTAGATCACTTTCTTCATGGTGTCTTTTAACAAAGAGTCATATTTTAACACAATTAACCTATCAATTTTTTTCTTTTGAGATTAGTAATATTTGTGTCTGCTTTAAAAATATTTCTTTGCTCCTAAACCATTGTCTCCAATAATTTCTCTGAAAAGGTTTAAAGTTTAGCCTTTTAGATTAAATTTTTAATTCATTTAGTATTGATTTTAAGGTATGGTGCGTGCGTGCATGCTCAGTTACTTCAGTCATGTCCGACTCTTTGGGACCCTGTGGACTGTAGCCCACCAGGCTCCTCTGTCCACGGAATTCTCCAGGCAAGAATACTGAAGTAGGTTGCCATGCTCTCCTCCAGGAGTTAAGGTGAGGCGTGAGGCAGTGATTAAAGTTTATATTTTCCCTCAAATGGATAATTATCTCACACCATTTATTCGATGGTCTGAATTTTTCCTATTTCTGCTTCTGTCACACGTCCAGGATCTCTGTATGTATCTGGTACTGACTAGCTCTTCTGATACAATGTTGAACAGAATCAAGACAGTGAGTATCTCTGCCTTATTTCTGATTTTAAAGGAAATGCTCTTATCATGGTACCATCAAAAATAATGTCTGTCAACCAAATTTTTTTTAATGGTCAGAAGACTTGGACAAATATTTCACCAAAAAAGATATATGAATGGCAAATAAGCACATGAAAAGATTTCACAAATCATCAAGAAAATACAAATTAATGCAAAATATTTTTATATACCCACTATTTTAGTCCCTCAGTCATATCTGACTCTTTGCAATCCTATGGATTACAGCCCATCACAGTCATACTTGTTTCTTAAAAAGATAATCCCGACAGCTATGTGAAGGGGACTGGAGTGAAGTAATCAGAGGCCCCAGAGAAGAAAGCTATTAGACACTCCAAAGAAGAGAAAGGAAAGCTTGAACCATAGCAGTAAGAAGTCGGGAAACAAATGAAAAAGTCATTACTGAGACAAAAATTCATAGAATATGGTATACTGATTTAATGTAGGATATCAGGATTCCATAATTAACCTATTAGCAGCATTGTCCTGAAATACCAGACACTGAGATATACATTTCAAAAAGGCAAAATTGTATAAACTGTACAAATTTCATATTAGGAAGATATTAATGTTTAGTTCCAATCAATTTTGAAAATTCTTAAAAGATGACTTCGGTTTTTTGTTTTGTTCCATTTTATCAAATATTCAGATAAACATAATTAAATCTATTGACTTCCCCATTTGTAGCAGATATCACACAATACACTTAAAACGCAAAACTGACATGTTGGCTCAGAAAAAAAATACATCAAGAAAACAGAAATTACAGGAAACAATTTTTTAGGTTAAACAGATATGTCAGCTGTGTGCAGATACCCTAAAAATGGAATAGAAATTTCATACATTTTGAACAGGAAGACTGGGTTTGTTTAAGGTGTTTAGCATATTTTGGCATGCTGAAAAATATATAAAATATCTCTTCTTAAATTTAGTCTCAACACTAAGCTTGTGTTTTCATGACAGGTAGCAGGTAATCATTTTTTCCCCTTTACCTTGCTCTTCATCTCTGGTTCAAAATGTTTGTTTCTGCTATACGTATTGAGAAGCATCATCTAACCTGAAACAAATTTTCCCAGGTCATTGGATTTTGCTTCTTAATATCTTCTTTGGTCCTGTGTTAGCAAACACCACAGCCAGTTACACATTTAAGGCTAATACAATTCAGTACATTATATAAACATTTGCTTATGAAGCCTAACTTGAATATCTTTGCCTTGATTTCCACTCAAAGGGAAAAGCATATTGAATTAAAACTAGGACTGCTTGCTAAGGGGTCGCAAAAGAGTCGGACACGACTGAGCGACTTCACTTCACTTCACTTCCACTTGGATGGTAGCTGTTTCGATGCCATTGCTTAGGGATCATCAGTAAATGTCCCCAGTTTGTATTTTTATTACTAGATAGCACCTGAGTCCTTGGGATCACTGAGCTTCTTCCAACAAAATTAAGTAAGCATCAGTTCAGTTAAGTTCAGTCGCTCAGTTGTGTCTGACTCTTCGCAACCCCATGAACCGCAGCATGCCAGGCCTCCCTGTTCATCACTAACTCCTGGAGTCCACCCAAACCCATGTTCATTGAGTCGGTGATGCCATCCAACCATCTCATCCTCTGTCGTCCCCTTCTCTTCCTGCCCTCAATCTTTCCCAGCATCAGGGCCTTTTCAAATGAGTCAGTTCTTCACATCAGGTGGTTAAAGTACTAGAGCTTCAGCTTTAGCATCATTCCTTCCAAAGAAATCCCAGGACTGATCTCCTTTAGGATGGACTGGTTGGATCTCCTCACAGTCCAAGGGACTCTCAAGAGTCTTCTCCAACACCACAGTTCAAAAGCATCAATTCTTCAACACTCAGCTTTCTTTATAGTCCAATCTTCTCCAACACCACAGTTCAAAAGCATCAATTCTTCAGCACTCAGCTTTCTTTATAGTCCAAGTCTCACATCCATACATGACTACTGGAAAAACCATAGCCTTGATAAAGTAATGTCTCTTCTTTTCAGTATGTCTCAGGTTGGTCATAACTTTCCTTCCAAGGAGTAAGTGTCTTTTAATTTCATGACTGCAATCACCATCTGCAGTGATTTTGGAGCCCAGAAAAATAAAGTCAGTCACTGTCTCCACTGTTTCCCCATCTATTTGCCATGAAGTGATGGGACCGGATACTATGGAAGGCAGTAATGTCCTAGGGTCATCCTCCTGGAAACCACACAAACTTCCATTTTCTGGGACCAAGGGTCAAACTGAGAATCAAATTCCCATGGAAATACTTTCTATAAGAGGATGTCTTCAGGACCCAAATCCAGCTATTACAGCGAGTGGTGCATTCCATATAAATACTTCTGGCTCTTCTACTGACCCACATGTTACTCTTTGATGCATAATTAATGTTGAGGTCAGAGTTGTCACATTCCATGCTTCCTGCTTTGCAGTTATTGGCTTTCCCAGTGGCATTCTCAACCATTAGACACCAGCTCTAAGTGGTCACACCTAATCTGGAGGGGATATGTCTGTATCTAAAGAAAACTGGCCTCCAGGGATAAGGGCTGAATTTGCAATACAAAACCCTGAATTTCCACCCATTTCCACCCTGGGAAACTAATATTTATCTTTTCTGAATTTAAGTTTCCTCTAATAAGTGAGATTTATAGTACCCTTGTCCAACATTGTCACCCTGCTTATTTAACTTATATGCAGAGTACATCATGAGAAACGCTGGACTGGAAGAAACACAAGCTGGAATCAAGATTGCCGGGAGAAATATCAATAACCTCAGATATGCAGATGACACCACCCTTATGGCAGAAAGTGAAGAAGAACTAAAAAGCCTCTTGATGAAAGTGAAAGAGGAGAGTGGAAAAGTTGGCTTAAAGCTCAACATTCAGAAAACGAAGATCATGGCATCTGGCCCCATCACTTCATGGGAAATAGATGGGGAAACAGTAGAAACAGTGTCAGACTTTATTTTTTTGGGCTCCAAAATCACTGCAGATGGTGACTGCAGCCATGAAATTAAAAGGCGCTTACTCTTGGAAGAAAAGTTATGACCAACCTAGATAGTATATTCAAAAGCAGAGACATTACTTTGCCGACTAAGTCTGTCTAGTCAAGGCTATGGTTTTTCCTGTGGTCATGTATGGATGTGAGAGTTGGACTGTGAAAAAGGCTGAGCCCCGAAGAATTGATGCTTTTGAACTGTGGTGTTGGAGAAGACTCTTCAGAGTCCCTTGGACTGCAAGGAGATCCAACCAGTCCATTCTGAGGGAAATCAACCCTGGGATTTCTTTGGAAGGAATGATGCTAAAACTGAAGCTCCAGTACTTTGGCCACCTCATGCGAAGAGTTGACTCATTGGAAAAGACCCTGATGCTGGGAGGGATTGGGGGCAGGAGGAGAAGGGGACAACCGAGGATGAGATGGCTGGATGGCATCACGGATTCAATGGACGTGAGTCTGAGTGAACTCCAGGAGTAGGTGATGGACAGGGAGGCCTGGTGTGCTGCGATTCATGGGGTCGAAAAGAGTCGGACACGACTGAGCGACTGAACTGAACTGTCCAACAAACATACAGGACTTTTGTGAAAAACGAACATGTTAAAAGTTGTGAAAGCATCTTGAAAATAATGAAGCATTTGTAAAAGCAAGAAGAGCACATGAAACACTTTTCCAAAAGCAATGGTGCCTGTTTGTGCTCTTTCTGACTTCAGACTAGCAACAGACTGACTATTGGCATTTGATTTAAATGGATCTCCTCACTTTAAAAGGAGAACCATCAAACATGGTTGAATCTTATTTCCTGGGGACTTTAAAAAAAAAATGTGAAAACCATCACAATATCGTAAACTAATTATCTGCCAATTAAAAAAGAAATAAATAATTTTCACCCTGTAAAAACATGTGATAGGATAGAACTTCACGAATAACCTATTTGCACAAGTATTGCATATGCACTCTTGTAAACATGTGTTAAATTCACACACATACACATAACTCCAATGATCATAACAGAAAAAGTCATTGTTGAGGAAATTCAGTCAAGATTGTTGTCTTGAGTGTTCTTAAAAATTCAGTTTATAGTCTACAGGAACTTGAATAGAACTTGTATCTTACTGTTGTGTGGAAACTGTGTAAATCGTTGAATTGGTTCATGGTGCTTTTCAGGTCTACCATATCCTACTTTTCTATCTATTCATTCTATTAATTTCTGAGAGTTTGATGTTGAAACTCCAACTAAAAACTTATATACTTAAAAAAATAATTGCAATATATAGTGGAACTGTATGTAACTTTGTTCTGTGTTTTTCAAGTCTCCTATAAAAGTATAAAGTATGTGTTATCATATATAAAGTATGTGTTATCATACTTTCATAATTTAAAAAATAAAAAAGATAGAGAAAAAAATTCAAAAGCCATGTGAGTGTGTGTGTGTGTGTGTGTGTGTGTTGGTGTGTCAGATGGTCTCCAAAGCAGATGGTGTTGACCACCATGAATAGTTGAACATGGGCTGCCCACCTGGCATGCTCAGGCTGGCCCACACCCTGCCCTCTGGGCTAGATGCCAATGCTACAGGGATCTGAGGTGGACACCCGCCCAGGAAGGGATCCTGAGTGTGGCTTCCACCTTCAAGCTTAAGGCTGATGCACTTTCTGCATCTCAAGTCCTCCAAGTAGCAGCTTTACTTAACCCATCTCTGTGTCATTTGAAATCTGGAGACAGCTGAGGGGGCCCTACAAAGACTTCCCCCACACCCTGACATGGACTGAAGAGGTGGGGCTGGGTAAGGGCAGGGGTCCAGAGGGAACACTCTTAATGTGATAAAAAGCCACTGCAAACATAGCATTAAAAACATGTCACTTTCCAAACAACAAAAACTAGTTGAGCATGAATTCTTTCTGCAAAACTTTAAGGTAAAATTGTATGTTGCATTGACCCACAATCCCTCTGTATAGAGCCACACCAACCAAATGGAGTCACCCATCTAAATGATTTGAGACCCAAAGAAAGTACCATCCAGGTATTGATTTTCTTTTCTAAGGAATTGACTTTGTCCATTTGCAAATTGTCATGATAGGAAGCTTGCTTTGGAATTTAGCCATGATAATAGTTCTCACGATTCACCATCCTATGCTTTTGCAATATGACACCTATTTTGTTAATGAATAAAATAGGTCAGAACCTAAGCATTAGCTCAAATTCAAATACAAGAACTTCCGGTAACTCAACATATTTATAGGATTGCTCAGGGCTCTGCTTCTAGAATTCTCAGCATGGGGACATGAGAATATCTATTAAAGCAGCACACATCACTTTAACCATAATAATTTTAGAAAGTAAAATTTTCAGGGATCACAGTCCTGTGTTAAACCAACAAAGTTTATGGAAGGAGTGAGATCAAGGTGTTCAGGAAGCCAAGATGGATTAATTGCCCTAAGATTTGAGTCCTAGTCTTAGTTACACAACTTACTTACCATGTGACCTATGAAAACTCACTGAAACCTCAGAATCCAGATTTGTAATATAGAGATAACATCTTTCTTGACTGCTTCACAGAGGAATGCATTTGAACACTCTTTTAAACAGTAAAGCCCCATCTATTCACAGTTACAATGTACCATGATATTATTTTTTAACATCACGGTGATGATGCCATTTTCTTAAGCTTATTTATTTATTAACTGCACCATGTGGCATGTGGGAACTTATTTCCCAGGCCAGGGATTGATCCTGTGCCATCTGCAGTGGAATTTTGGAGTCTCAATTACTGGACTGCCAGGGAAATCCCTATAATGTATTATTAATTGAAGATCATGGTATGGGGTGTTTTCATGCCTGTTGTCATTGTTACTGTTGTTTCTTAAAAGGCACATTAGGAAGTGATTTTTGTCTGCAAAAATGTAGCTGTGATAATTTATCTACATCCCATTCTTCACACTCTGTATGAACATAACTCAATGTTTCTTCACATGCTCTGCAAGATAAACTTAGAGCTGTAAATGGGCAACAAAGCATAGGCTTGGAAGATGGAATAGTACCCAAACTTCCTCTGATGTAACAGTATTTATGTTGGATATCAAACAAACAAATGTATAACCACTGACCACAAGTTCCTTGTCTTTTGTACACTGCTGCATGCAGCGCCTATAATAGTGTCTGGCACAGCGAATCCAATAAAACTTTTCCAAATAAATTAAAGAATCCTCTTTTAACTACTGCCATTGGTACAACCATCTCTAAAGGTCAGATATTTTTTAAAAGCATCATTATATGGCTCTTCGCAGAGGTGTTGTATATGTAGCATCTCAAGCCTGCCAAAATTCAGGGTTTCCAAAACAACAGTACAATGACCAATCTGTTTGATGAATGTTACACATAATATTTATATATGTTTTATATAGAGTCAAATATATTTTTATATATTCTCATAGATACAATTTGGTGCTTAGTGGTACTTAAAAATAAAACACTTTTACTAACTAAAGTGTTCGTGGCATAAAATGTCACAATAACTGGAAAGTTTTGCTTAGCAATTACTAAACAGGAAGAATTGTTCATTTCAAGCTTTATTGAGATCATCCTGATTTGAATTTGAATTTGTTTTTCCATCTCTTTAAGGAAATTATGCTATAAATATAATGAAGTCTTTTGTGTTTGAAAATCTTACAGTGCCTGAATATTGTCAACATGAATATTGGCTTTTATTGTGCAACACAATAAATAAGAATTTGGGTTGATTTTGTTTTGATCTCAGAATGTACACGATATTTTCTTTTGAGACTATATCCCTTTTATCAACTTGTTTTTATGATATTTTTCCTCTTGTTTTAAGACTGAAACTGTAAGGTACTGAAAAAAGAAGAAAAAAATAACTTATCCTCATTGTGGAAACTTCACGAAGCGATTTTGATAAGTACATGGTTTACTCAGTGCATTTTTATAGCTCCTAACAATTTTTGTTTTCTCAGTACTCTGTCGCTTCATGTTACAATTTACAGGAAAGAAAGATGAGCCTCAAATCTCCTCTTTCTGTGTCACCACCTAATTGTTTAGAAGCTCAGGATTCACCAAATTAGTAACAATATTATTTTATTATTTCCAGTGCATTGGAACAATCAGGACTTTTAATGAATATCCAAAAAAGACAATATGGTTAGCAACAGATTAAAAATTTGGAATCTCAGGTAAGGTGCTGAGGCTTATGAAGCATCCCACGGTACCCCTGGCAGGAATTTTTTGTGTCAACTCTGCCAGGTTGAGAGAACACACTTTTGTTTTTTAAGACCAAGATCTTGTGGTGGCAGTGTCATTTTTACTTTTAAACTGAGATTAAAATATTGTATTATATTTTCTTTGGGATTGACTCCAAATATATGCTTGTTCAGATATATGTAGCCCAACTAATTCAACATCATTTACTTAATTCTCCCCAGATTGCCTGGAAACTTAATCTGATCTGTATCTGCCTCTTGAGCAACAGCATTGAGTGTGATTAACTAGGGAACTGGCAGTCTGCCTTTGTGGACGAACAGGTTTTCCTTCGTATGTTCAGGAATCAAATCAGAACCAAAATTCAGATTTGATCTGGTAACCAAATATATGAAATTTTCAGGAAGTAAAAGTGACAAATTATTTCTTCCTTCTTACCACAACCACTCTGGTCCAAACCTATAGTATGCCATGCTAGAGAATTCTGACAACCTCCCACTTGGGTCTCTCCAGGGTCTCAGAGCCCTCACATCTGTGCTTTCGATCATTCATTCTGCAAACACTTGTGGAGTCTCTAATGAGTGTCAGAGATCTTAGGGACACAAAGATCATAAGGCATAGCCATTGCCCAGGCTCTTAATACAGACTCCAGGGAAAGGTAGTATGAACTCAAACTTTTTTTCAATTTATTTATTTTTAATTGAGGAATAATTGTTTTACAATATTGCCTTGGTTTCTGCCATACATCAGCATGAGTCAGCCATAGGTATTACATATGTTCCCTTCCTCTTGAGCCTCCCTCCCACCTCCTACCCCTTCCTGCCCCTCTAGGTTGTTATAGAGCCTCCGGGAACTCAAATATTTTTTGAACTGGACCTTCAAGAGAAGGAAAGTGGAAAGGAAATTCCAGGGGAAGGGTACAAAGTGAGCTGAAGTTTAAGGCAGGAAAGATGGGCCATCACAGTAAACAGTGCAGCCGTGAAGCCCAGCATCACCTACTGGTGACAGAGAAAAGCTGCTTCCGTCTGAGAACATCTAGCTCTGCCACAAGTGCTGGCACACAGCAACACAATGCCAAGAAAACCTTACCTAAAAAGCACCCAGCGCCCTTGCTCAGAATTGAGTCACAATGATCTAGTGCTCAGAATTACCCAACATCATCAACAATATGGGTTATTTAATAAAACACAAGTGGGATTGCCCAGCTGGGATGTGGGAAGTTCCTCCATCAGCTCTGGAAATCCCCTCCTTGAAACACTCTTGTTGTTGTTCAGTCGCTAAGCTGTGTCCGACTCTGAAACCCCATGGACTGCAAAACACCAGGCTTCCCTGTCCTTCACCATCTCCTGGAGTTCACTCAAACTCATGTCCATTGAGTCAGTGATGTCATCCAACCATTTTGCCCTCTGCCACTCCCTTCTCCTCCTGCCTTCAATCTTTCCCAGACTCAGGGTCTTTTCCAGTGAATTGGCTTTTTCCATCAGATGGCCAAACTACTGGAGCTTCAGTTTCAGCATCAGTCCTTCCAATGAATATTCAGGGTTGGTTTCCTTTAGTGAAGCTCATATGCTGAAGGAGCAACTCTTCATTGAGTCCCCCAGCTTGGTTGTGATGCTGGTTCTCCTCAATCTCCATGTACCCTTTTCTGTAGAAAAAAAAAAAAATCTCACTTTGCAAAGACTTTAGAAACTGTATTAATGACCTTCTGAAAGTGAGTTGTCCAGATGGACTGTACTTATTTCCACCCACCTTCTATCCAAGCAAAACTAAAAGCTATGTTCTTTCCCATTTCCTAACAGTGTAACCACTGGCTTCAGCCAGAACTGGTAGTTTATGTTTCTGGCTCCCTAATAAAATGTGATTGCCTCCAGGCCAGGAGCTATGTCTCTTCATCTCTGTATCCCTAGAGAATAGTGCAGACCCCCTGCACAAGAAGAGACAGGAGCAACAGAAGATGAATGGTTGGATGGTATCACTGACTCAATGGAGTTTGAGCAAACTCCTGGAGATAGTGAAGGGCAGGAAGCTTGGTGTCCTGCAGTCCATGGCATCTCAAAGAGTCAAACAATTCAACCCTGCACAACACACTGTTAAATGTCACTAGTATTTTTGAAGCATATATTGGGCCTTGGGATTTAGGAGAAGGTTGGACTCCACCAGTGATCAGGTCATGCAGGCCCCTACAGGTCATGTTAAGGCATTTGTGGATTCAAGGAAAGTGATCTCAACTGTTCTTTCCATACGTGACCCTATTTCATGTTTCAGTAACAGTTTCTTTTTTTATTATTTTTATTTTTACTTTATTTTGCTTTACAATACTGTATTGGTTTTGCCATACATTGACATGACTCTGCCACGGGTGTACATGAGTTTTCAATCCTGAACCCCCCTCCCACCTCCCACCCCATATCATCTTTCTGGATCTTCCCCATGCACCACCCCCAAGCATCCTGTATCCTGCATCAGTAACACTTTCATGTGTTACTGAATGTGTGTAACACATTTGAATGTGTGTGTGTGTGCGTGCATGCTCAGTCATGTCTGACTCTGCAACCCCATGGACTGTAGCTTGCCAGGATTCTCTGTCCATGGGATTTCCCAGGCAAGAATACTGGAGTGGGTTGTCATTTCCTATTCCAGGGGATGTTCCCAACCCAGGGATCAAACTCACGTCTCCTGCATCTCCTGCATTGGCAGGCAAATTCTTTACCATTGAATCAACTGGGAAGCCCTAAGAAAGTGTGAGATCCTTTAAAAACAAAACAGAATCTTCCTTGGAAACCAGTCAGACTTTGAGTTTGAAACCAAGCTGTGTCTCTTCCAGGTCAAGACATTAGGCAAATCATTTGACTTCCCCATGTTTTTATCTTCCCATCTAAAAACTGGAGCTGGTAATAATTTAAAGTTTACAGGGGCTCTTAAAGGGATTAAATGTCACAATAAAAGTTAAAGATACAGTACATGATAAGTGCTCAATAATGCAGTTGAAATTTATTACTCATCTACATGAAAATGTTTAAGGAACATGAAGGCACTTGAATACGAAAATCCTCACAATTTTAATTAGTAAAAGAAGGACTTCAGTCAGGATAGCCACATAGCTACATGTACTTCTTTTCCTATCCTTTCCCATAAACTCTTTCTAGAAGGTCCATTCTTACATCTTGCAAAAATCCACTTAGTGTTGACCACTAGAACCATAATGTCTGCTACGAGCTTAACACCTCCTTTTACAAACAAAGATAGACTGTTCATTTAATACACAGTCTGTCATTATAGACAAACCTTTCTTTTCTCTAGCTGCTTCCCTCATCGGTTTCCAATTCAGAGAAACCGCCTCTCCAAGCCATGGTGTTGCTCATACTGATCTCTGTCTACAGCTGTATTGTGGTTAACACAGTTTCCCGAACATTTATTTCTTAAATGAATCACGTAGACTTCTAACCTGTAAGCCAATCCTAAGAAAGAACATAAATGAGAACAATTCCCCCCAAAACTTGTAAGAATCATATGCTGCAAATGATGTCAAGCAGGGGCTGGAAAATGCAACTCAAGTCCACGCCCTTCTCCAAACTGCTGGTTACAGAACAGAGACGTTTGCAGGTTTCCTTGTGCCAGTAAAACACTGGAAGACTCAGCTTCTGTAATAGGATCATTGGCTAAAATGAAATGAGTCAATCTGATCAATTGAAACTGCACATGGAGCAAAGAGCTCTTAATGGATCCTAATCTCCATTAGGCTGAACTGGAGGAAGTTGCAGGGGAAGCCGCATCACATTTCAGCCATTTATAGCAGCAACATGGTCTGTGAGCGGCTTTCAGGGAATGGGCGTGCTTAGCCTGGGGAGCTCTGGGACAACCATCAATGGGATGGTAGACTCTTGCATCATCGGTGTCCACGAAATGCTCTGGGGACTACTCTGTAGAAGTGTCTCCAAGGCTCATGAAAATTTTAGCAGAAACTCATGGTGGGTCAACTAGAAGAACATTAGCACATGAAGATTTCTGTCATGTGTAATTAAATGTGGTTTAGAATCCCTTAGACATGATTTATAAAACCAAAAGGAACAGTTCCAAGTTTGTTACCAGAGGCCTATAAAAAGTGTGCGATGAGGAAAAGAGCAAGGATCAAGTTTTCCAGAGGTAGGCATATTTTGCCCACTACACATGAAAATATTAAAAAAAAAAAAAAAAAAAACCTAATGTTTGGATGCCCAGAATGTGAAACTAACTGCCTCTCAATTTAATGTGTAATAGGGAAAGCTCCATGTGGAAATTTGAAAGAAAAGGAAAATTGCACACAATTTAGAAGACTACCCATTGTACATGTACTTGGAAATTACAGCACAATGCCTCCTAATTAATGCTGATTGAGTACTTTGATTTCAAAAATTGAAAAGCATAATACATGGACACTGCATTACACAATTGCACACCCTCTCCACAAAGTCCTTGAAGTCAGAGACCAAAATAGACAAGCCAATAGCAGATTACTGCATTGCTTTTTTTTTTTTTTCTTACTCTAAGTGAAGCTTTGTGATTCGAAATTCTGAAGTCCAGAATTAATAAAAACTGAAGTGTCTTGTGGGCTTCCCTGATAGCTCAGTTGGTAAAGAATCCACCTGCAATGCAGGAGACCTTGGTTTAATTCCTGGATCAGGAAGATCCCCTGGAGAAGGGATAGGCTACCTACTCCAATATTCTTGGTCTTCCCTGGTGGCTCAGCTGGTAAAGAAAACATCTGCAATGGAGGAGACCTGAGTTCGATCCCTGGGTTGGGAAGATCCCCTGGAGAAGGGAAAGGCTACCCATGCCAGTATTCTGGCCTGGAAAAATCTGTGGAATCTGTAGTCCATGGGGTCTCAAGGAGTGAACTGTCTTGTGCTAGGGCATGAGTAATTTACCCTAAATATTTGGGAAGCTTAATTGGAAACATAAGGATTTTTTCCTATATCATATCAATAATTTCCAGTGCTGATGCTCTCTGCCTCTGAGGTTCTGTGACACGTCACTACTACTTCTATACAACAGCACTTCATCACCATAGACCCTAGTTCCTTATTTTCATGTCTGACTCACAGCTTGATATTACCTGGATGAATTGTGAGTCCCTTGAAAGCCAAAACATCTCTTTTCATCATTTTAGGCTCTGTGCCTACCTAAGGTTATGTGATACTAAATAAATACACAATATATTTGATCAAATAAAGGTAAGAATGGTAAGTCATTTAATATACCCTAATCTTTCAGTGAGGTATTTAGAAAATACTACCTATTTTTAAAGGTCTAGTCAAGGCTATGGTTTTTCCATTGGTCATGTATGGATGTGAGAGTTGGACTGTGAAGAAAGCTGAGTGCCCAAGAATTGATGCTTTTGAACTGTGGTGTTGGAGAAGGCTCTTGAGAGTCCCTTGGACTGCAAGGAGATCCAACCAGTCCATTCTGAAGGAGATCATTCCTGGGTGTTCATTGGAAGCAATGATGCTAAAGCTGAAACTCCAGTACTTTGGCCACCTCATGGGAAGAGTTGACTCATTGGAAAAGACTCTGATGCTGGGAGGGTATGGGGACAGGAGGAAAAGGGGATGACAGAGGATGAGATGTCTGGATGGCATCACCAATGGATGTCAGTTTGAGTGAATTCTGGGAGTTGGTGATGGACAGGGAGGCCTGGCGTGTTGCAATTCATGGGTTCGCAAAGAGTCGGACACGACTGAGCGACTGAACTGGACTGAACTGAACAGACCTTTAGAGACATGTCAAAACATCACCTTGACATGAAAAACTAAAGTAGGATAAAAAGCCAGATCTGTATACTATCTGGATCTATTCACTATAGACGCTATAATATAATGACGTCTGTGTACTTTTAAGTTATGCTACTTTATTGTCTTACGTTACAAAATTTAAAAACCAAGTAAGTAAACATGCTGACAATGATGGGGAAGATGAAATTTAAGTAACCAAATGTGTTTTGTTCTTTTCTCAATTGAACACAGGAAAGAAACTATATTATGTAAATGAATTATTGACATCAGAAGGATTACTAATAATTTACATTTCTAATAATATTATTATCCATTATATTATATATATATAAATTATAGTTATTATATCCATCTTTATCTATCCCATCACTTCATGGTAAATAGGTGGGGAAACAATGGAAACAGTGAGATAATTTATTTTGGGGGGCTCCAAAGTCACTCCAGATGGTGACTGCAGCCATCAAATTAAAAGACACTTGCTCCTTGGAAGAAAAGCTATAACCAACCTAGATAGCATATTAAACAGCAGAGACATTACTTTGCTGACAAAGGTCTATCTAGTCAAAACTATGGTTTTTCCAGTAGTCATGTATGGATGTGAGAGTTGGGCTATAAAGAAAGCTGAGCACCAAAGAACTGATGCTTTTGAACTGTGGTGTTGGAGAAGACTCTTGAGAGTCCCTTGGACTGCAAGAAGATCCAACCAGTCCATCCTAAAAGAAATCAATCCTGAATATTCATTGGAAGGACTGATGCTCAAGCTGAAACTTCAATACTTTGGCCACCTGATGTGAAGCACTGACTCATTGGAAAAGACTCTCATGTTGGGAAAGACTGAAGGCAGGAGGACTAGGAGATGACAGAGGACGAGATGGTTGGATGGTATCACCAACTCGATGGACATGAGTTTGAGCAGGCTCTGGGAGTTGGTGATGGACAGGGAAGCCTGGCATGCTGCAGTTTGTGGGGTCGCAAAAAGTTGGACACAACTGAGCAACTGAACTGACTGATATCTATTATTATCTATAATAATCTTATTATTATCTAATTATTTCTACCTATGGCACTTTCAAAACAGACAGTCTAATATGAAGTTCCTACCACACAGATTAAACTCAAGATGCATTGTTGAAGTAAGACATTAGTGAATAGCATTCCCCAAAATAATGGAAGCAAGTACTTAGCTTCCTTAGGTACTGTACCATAAACAATCTGGGTCCCAACACTTTACACAACCTTTCTTTCTGTTTCGAAAATATCACTCTCACCTCCTTGCACTATCAGAGTGCCTTTACCTACCCTAACACCTTGCAAACATATTTAATCATCTGAGAATTGAGGGGACAGGAGAGAAAGTACTTTTGGTAATGAAATTATTGATAGCACAATACATTTGCTAGTTTTTAATTAATCTACTCTTCTTGAGTTGGTGGTACTTAACTCATCCTGTCTTTTGGGAGAAGTTTCTTCTTTGTATATAATCTTGATTGTAGATAGGCTTAAATCAGCTCTATTATACTATTACTTAGAAGAGGGAAAAGAGAATTTACCAATTCTGGTTTAATGAATATGACTGTCTAAGACCGAGAAAATACACATTTTATTTTACATCACCAAAAGATCCTTAAACCAACAATTTCTTTCAGTAGAAAGAAAAAAAAATTCTAGACTGCAATAATTACAATAGACCCCCATGGGAGTTTTTGGGCTCAGCTGTAAGGAGCAGTTAAGTGCAGGTTCTGAGACATTGCGTGACTCTTGTGAAAGGAATGTGGAAGTGCCTGTCTCTACTGATGACTGGACAAGTCACTCCATTTGGCCTTCGTGGTCTCTGCATTTTGCAGGTTCCAGGAACTGGCCCATCTGGGAGCCTGGAACTCCATCCACTCGAAAATATCTGATCAATCATTAACTATTAGAAAAGATGACCCCAGGAGAAGGTCTCTTATCAAGGAATCTCTTAAGAACTTAAGTAAAACCAATTTTTAAAAATTATGTATTGTAATTAGGTTCAGTCACATAATCCCCTTAGGAAAAGTGTGAAATAGAGTTTGGACGTAATTCTTCCACTGTGATCAGTTTCATAGAGTGTTTTATCTCCATGAAATATCAGATCAAAGCAATTTAAGACAATTTATAAATTTCACCAATCCAGTACAGCAGCAATATCACCTTGTGGTTATGGGCAGAAACTAAGGAAGCCTGACCGCCCTGGTTTGAATCCAGAATTCTGTAGTTACGAGCTGTGTTAAAAGTCTCAGTTCTTCAGGTTCCCCTCTCTAAGATGAAAATAACTTTTTAAAAATGTATCTTCCAGGTTTAGGTACATGAGATCAATGAGTCTATATGTATAAATTCCTTAACATAGTGCCTAGCAACTGTATCTTGATATTAAAGCTAAAATCAGAAACAATAAGACTGTCTTCGTGCACATGTGAATGTTAACATAAATGATGCTAGCCATGGTTACATCCTGATTCCCTCCCTGTCTTATTAATTTACATCCAGCAACTTTCTAGGACGGTAAAGAATCTGCCTGCAATGCAGAAGATCCAGGTTTGATCCCTGGGCTGGGAAGATCCCCTGGAGAAGGGGTTCAGGTTTTTTTTTCTTATTTGCTCAGAACCCGGATCTCCCTCATAAGCTCCCCCAACCCAGAACCTGCCACTTTGACATGTGAATAACTGAGCTGAAGACAACCAAGACTACCCCCAAAAATCTCAGGAGGAGCTTTTACCTCCCCCATAAGTGCCTAAAAGAATTTAAATAGAAGGACTGGTACAGGTAGAGAACTATCACCATAGATATGTCCAAACAACATGGACTGGGAGTAGTGAGCTGGAGGGAAGCTTGGCAGAGTCTGGAAATCAAAGTCCTCTCTGTGTCCCACTGTCTCTGTCTGAACTGGCAAACATTTTTTTATAAAACGTGTGCTTTTTTCATTTTCCAGTAAATCACCCTCCTCCCTTTTGAAGTCCCAAACCTTTAGCCCTCCTCCTTTGCTCAAGATGGCATATAAGCCTTAATTGTCTGACTGCCTTTGGGTCTCATATTCTAGAGGGCCCCTGCATCACATAATCAAATGATTTTCTGCTGTTAACCTATGTTAATTTGATTATTAGACCAGCCAAAGAACCTACAAGGGAAGAATGGAAAAGTTTTCCTCCCCTACAACTTCTTTTTTAAAAATTCTGAGGCTATGTTTTATCTTATAAAATCAATTTACTTCCTAGTTATTTTCAGGAAATGCAAATCAGTATCAAACATCAAACATAAAAGCAAACTCACTGAAGTGAAAGGCATTTCCTAACATTAATTACATTTCAATTAATTCCATCAATTTTAGTGATTCCACATAATTTATTAATTCTTCCAGGTCTAACAAAATGCCTTTTACAGTTAATTTTACTCTATCTTATCAGGATGTAGTTCTTTCTCATACAAGATGGTCTATTGGTAACAAACGTCTTTAAAATCACTTCATGTTAAAATGAATTCCCTCATGCTCTGTAGTATTGTACTCTAAGATTCTAGCCAACTGATTGTGCAAAAGCTTGGAAAGATTTACAGCTCTTCTTAGGGAAACCACTACCTTTACTGCAGGTGTCTCTGCAGCCACTGGAGTAGGTTCAAGGAGAGTAGGTCATCTGCTTGTGTGTGTGTGCAGAGTCTCTCAGTCGTGTCTGACTCTTTGCAACCCCATGGACAGCAGACTGCCAGTCTCCTCTGTCTATGGGATTTTCCTGGCAGGAATACTGGAGTGGGTTGCCATTTCCACCTCTAGGGGATCTTCCCCACCCAGGGATCCAACCTGTATCTCTTGAGTCTCCTGCATTGGCAGGTGGGTTCTTTACCACTAGTGCCACCTGGGTCAAATTAATTGGGAGCTGTGGAGCAAGGCTCATGCAGTGAACGGTAAGTTTAAACCATAGAATATATGAATAACGTAGTCACATTACTTTAAAAATCATGAAAGCAGAAGCAAGTCCAGGTGGGAGATGATGACAGGCTGGAGAAAATTCACGCAGTAGGAGGGCAGAGTGCAAGGACTGTTTCAGCAAACAGAGCAGGATACCTGGGTGCAGAAGGCTGAATGGCCTTGCTCTGAGTGAGGCAATAGCAGAAAGATGCACCAGTACAGGATGGTTGGAACCGAGATGGAGTCATTCTAGATTTCGAAGGGAGGGGTGGGGAGTCTCTATCCAAGCTGGAAATGCAACCTTTTTAGGACATTATATAAATCTTTATAATTTGCTCCCATTTCAGTCACTGTAAATAGTCCTAAAATCATGGGCTATTGAATCAGGAAGAAACTCCATGGACTATACAGCCTGAAATTTCGTTTTGCAGCTGAGGAGACTGCAGTTGGAAAGGTTACCCAAGGCCACACAGCTGGTCAGCTAAACAGGCAACACTTAATATCAGGATTTCTAATTCTCAGTTCAGTGTTTTTCACCCTGCTGTCCTCTTTGATAGGATACCAAACATCCTTATTTGTCTGAGACTTTCCTGTTTTAAAATTAAAAGCCTCACGTCCCAGGAAATCCATCAGTCCCAGGCAAACCAGCGTGGTCAGTCACCTTAGTGAAGATATGAATTATTATTCATATTCCTATAACCTTCAAGAGAGTAGTTTTCAGTGCTGGCCATAGCAAAAATTTTCCATGCAAAAGTTTGTCCAAACAGCTCCAGAATAAAGATGGGTGACTTTATGCCATCATGGTAGAAATGAGAAGGAAGAACCTCTTCATTTTTTATCTCATTTATGATGGGAATGGGTTTCCCAGGTGGTGCTAGTAGTAATAACTACTAGTATTAACCCGCCTGCTGATCCAGGTTCAATCCCTGCATTGGAAAGATCCTCTGGAGGAGGGCATGACAATCCATTCCAGTATTCTTGCCTGGAGAATTCCATGGACAGAGGAGCCTAGCAGGACACAGTTCATAGCGTCGCAAAGAGTCGGACATGTCTGAAGGGACTTAGCAGACAGGCATGTGTGACTAGAATACCTGTTATTAGTCCCAGGTCATACTTTGACAACACCCTCAGCCCCTATCATATTGGGGCTATCAGATCACTGGTAAAATTTACAGAGGGTCCGCTTTTCCCAACGCCAACTGTTATACACCTAGAAAAATATACCAAATGGTAAAGACAGAAAGCGACATGATACAAGCCAATTTTGCTCTCTCCCATTATTCCAGTGGATGGCCTAAGGAGGATCAGGCAAACAGATACACAGACTTCAAAGAAATTAAACTTTCTGCTTCCCTCCAAAGTCACCAGAAGCAGGAAGCCTTCTTGAACACTCCAGCTGGAGCCGGGGAAAAGGCACAGAGGATATCCATCAGTCAGCAACAGAGACTCAAGCAGAGGATGGTAACTTCACCCAGAAGGCCCCTCAGGCTGCTCGGTGCTGGCCTGGCCCTGCCCTTCCCTGGGGTCCCACCAGCCAGCACTGTCGCCAGTAGCAAGCCTCTTCCTCAGAATGACTGCTTCCATCAGAGACGCAGCCTGATGGCCTCATCCCAAATAACTCCGAGTACCCAAGCATCCACTTCCAACCCCTGTGTGGAGGGTACCAGGAACTTTCATTTCAAACTAAGCTGCCCTGAGTCTGTGAAAAAGGCCTCCCGAGAACAAAGACAGTGAGGAGAACAGCACATCACGCTTGACTCTGGATTCACCATCTGACACAAAAACCTTCCTTTTGGGAAACTAAGAGGTCATGTTTTCTTTGCCCTTTCTTCCCCTTTGTTTTGAAGGAGATTGTGAAAATAATAATAATAATAACTTCATGAATCAACTCCATTCACACTCAAGAAACCATGATATCTTACTTTTTACTTTTTTAGAAAACCTCTTTTACATAGTCTGCATACATGTTAAGTTGCTTCAGTCATGTCCAACTCTTTGTAACCCCATGGTCTGTAGCCTACCAGGCTCCCCTCTCCATGGGATTCTCTAGCTGGAATGGGTTGCCATTTCCTTCTGCAGGGGATCTTCCTGACTCAGGGATCGAACTCGAGTCTCTTATGTCTCCTGCACTGGCAGGTGGGTTCTTTACCACTAGCGCCACCTGGGAACATGAAGCTAAAAGGGTATGGAATCAAGCCTTCTACGCAAAGGTTGCTTCTCATAGAAAAGCCTGTGACTCCTGGCAATGATTCAGTAAAGGTGCACTATATTATATAGCTTCCTCTAAATTTCCTTTTTCGAAAGTCTGTGGGAGCCTGCCAAACGGCAAAGGTGTGGATGAGTCTCGCTCAAAATAATGTGAATTATAGCTAATGCACTTTCTGTGAATAAGAAAGATATTATAATCACAATTGGAACCCTCTGGCTCCATTCCCCCCAGATCAGTCTCCCCTTAGAGTACTCTCTCATCTCTGAAGCTTTCTGGTTGACTAGAGCCACAGAGGGAGCCTGCCTTCCCCTGCCTTTGCAGACTGATTTTTCCACAGAGCACCTGATGAGATTCATCAATGTACCTCACCCCAAGGGTTCAATTTTGTGTTGTTGTTGGGTTGTTTACTTTATTTTTTTTTGCTTTTGATTTTCTACTTTAATTATTTTTAGTTGGACACCTACCAATTAAGTTGGAAAAGACACTGATGCTAGGAAAGATTCAGGGCAGGAGAAGCGGGTGACAGAAGATGATATGGTTTGATGGCTTCATAGACTCAACAGACATGAGTTTGGGCAAACTGCAAGAGACAGTGAAGGATGGGGAAGCCTGGCGTGTTGCAGTCCATAGCGTCGCAAAGAACAGGACATGACTGAGCAACTGAACAACAACAAATTTTTAATTGGATGATAATTGCTTTATAATATTGTGTTGGTTCTGCCATATATCCACATGAATCAGCCATTGGTACACATACGTTCCTCTCCCTCTTGAGCCTCCCTCCCCACCCCACACCTCTAGGTTATCACAGAGCATCAGATATGAATTTATTTTAGGAAGTCTCTCTGGAAAGAATACTGAACTCAAAACATGAATACTGGCATCCAGTTCTATCACTCATTTCCTTGAACTTGAGCAATTTCCTGAGCCTCTCTGCATGCCAGCTTCTTATCCAGAAAATGGCAATAATGATACAATTACTAGGTTTATGGGAGAATCACCACAGGACAGGTGAAGGTGCTCACACACAGTAGGTGCTTCAATATTTATTCAGGCCTCAGAGGAACAATTGCCTGAACATCAAATAATTTTTGTGCCTTATCACCATAATAGGTTGGTAGAACAGGGCTCAAAAACAAGACGTCAGCCTCAAATAGAAATAACTGCCATCTGTTGAGCACCTATTAAGTGCCACATGCTAAGTATTATTTTTAAGATTTTTTTGTGGACCACTTTAAAGTCTTTGTTGAATTTGTTACAATTTGTTTCTGTTTTATGTTTTGGGTTTTTGGCCAAGAGGCATGGGGATCTCAGCTCCCTGACCAGGGATGGAACCTCCACCCACTACACTGGAAGGCAAAGTCTTAACCACCAGACCACCAGGGAAGTTCCCACATGCTAGGTATTTTAACATACATTGTCTTACTTAATTCTCATGACAACTCTATGAGGCAAACATGATTATAATGTTTCACAGAAGAAGAAAAGAAAGTTTAGAGAAGTTAAGTAGATTTCCCAAAGTCATATAAGTGGCAGTGCTGGACTAGAATACAGGTCTGTCCATCTGCACATTACCCTCTGGTGCAAGCTGAGAAAGTCCTAAGTGTACACACAAAGAGACCTGATCACATTCCAGAATGTTCCACGTGCTCACACAGAACTCAAAGGGTTAAAGAGAAGATGACAAAATAGCACAAACAGCTGGTTCCAAGGTGCTAGTTGCTCTTCTGTGATACCATTTTATTTGTCCTTTCCAGCTGTACCAGAAAGTTTTTGTTCTCTGAAGGAAACACTGAACTGAAAAGATAATTGGTATTCAAGACACACATGTTTCCTACCAGCAAATGAGAAGAAAGCACAACAGTATTCTTGAAGGATGCTGATTTTTTTGTGTATTTTGCAATTCGGCATTTTCAAAAATGACATCTGTTTTGTGAGTGACTAAAAACTCTGGAAGAAGAATCTGTAAAAGGAAATAAAATTGTGTTTCTGAGCAGTTTACTCCTTACTGCCTTCAAATGATATTTGTTTAGTTAGCCCATTTTCCCCCAAAACATTGTCAAGGCAGAAGTTTTCCCATTTCCTACCCACATTTCTGACAGGTTTGAAATGATGCTCCAGTGGCAAATGTTTTCAAAGTTTCTTTCAGCACTTTTTTGCCATGTATCAAATCATCCTTTCTTTTGAGCACTCAAGAAAACAAATTTGTGACTTCTAGGAGCATAAATGAATATAATGCATCGTGTTTATACTGCACGTTCTAGGAGGAACTCAAAAGTATTTTACTATCTTCGCTTTCCTAGGCTGTTTATTTTTGCCGGTGCATAACAAATACAAAAGTTTGAGGGATCCATTTCTTATTCATTCCCATCTCTTTGATTTATCACTTCCTATTTCATAAATTTCTAGTCTCTGCTGCACACAAATAAAAAGATGCAGTAACTCATGTAGTTTGTCAGACAAATCCCAGTTTTGGAGAAGAATGAATATTAACTAAGGTCATCTAAGGAAGTTCCCGCTGCAAATGGTACTGTGTCAGTCTGAACCCCTACCCTCCCAAATCAATATGTGACCACTTTGCAAAAATCACCTCCCTAATCCAAAAATGCTAGACAGCTTCCATGTTATAACCAGCAGAATCAGCACCCTTCAAGGTGGGCGGGAACTCTTAGGCTGCAGGTGTAAGTCTTTCTCCTCCTGCCTTTGCCCAAAATTTATGGAGCCATCCATCACAGAGAAATGAAATATAAATGAATCTTTGGGAACTTTCACGAGGCAGAAATCTCCCAAGTTGTCCTGACGATTTAGTTCTCATTTATCTAGGCTCATAATTCACAAGTCACAAACCTTGTTTGTTCAACGTTTCTTTCCCAAAGTTTGTATGTGTCATTTTTGTGGTGATATCTTAGTCACACACACACACGTCAACTCACCTTTAGATTTTAGGCCTTGACTTCCCAAGCACACTGGCCTCAGTGTTTTCTTTATGCACAGTCCTTCTGGCCCTTTGCTATCTATTGACATCATGTGCTCTCTGTGCAAGAAAAAAGCAGACATTCCTAGACTGCTTCACACAGAGGATGGCTCTATCATTACAAAGCATGGAGAGATCAAAACTACAGACCGGGAAGAAATAATACCCCTCATTCTTGGAGTCAACATTCTCACTGGCAAAGGACAGACAGAAGGCCATCACCAAACGCTGCTCACAGATACAGAAATGTATGTACAAATAATAAAAGGAGTATATTTGTCAGGAAATTCATAGATATGGGAGTTCTGCCATACCTAATGATCTTGGGGTCATGACCTAGGTTAGGCATCATTCTCCACCTTTTTAATAAGCTCTGATATCACCATCAGCCCCTTCATGTGACAAAATAAACTCCACCAGCTCCCCATCACTAAGATGTGACTCCCCACAGAGCTGTACTGCTGGAGAAACCCCTGAGATTGGAAGCTCTCATACAGACTGAAGAATAGGTCCCACATATTCTAAGAAGTCACTGTGAACTATGACAATAGCTAAAGTGGGTACCATGAATTTGTCCATTTGTTACCCAATGAAACTTGGGTCTGCCCATCTATGTGCAGGAAAGCCAATCTATTGACACCAGTTTGTGATACAGGAAATTGCAGTGTTTATTATTGCAAGGCCAAGCAAGGAGTATGGGTGGCTAATACTTAAAAGGAAATCATTCCTAAAGGAAATCAGTCCTGAATATTCATTGGAAGGACCGATGCTGAAACTGAACCTCCAATACTTTGGTCACCTGATGCAAAGAACTGACTCATTGGAAAATACCCTGATGCTGGGAAAGATTGGCAGCAGGAGGAGAAGGGGACAACAGAGGATGAGATGGTTGGATGACATCACCTACTCGATGGACATGAGTTTGAGCAAGCTCCAGGAGTTGGTGATGGACAAAGAAGCCTGGCATGCTGCAGTCCATAGGGTCGCAAAGGACACGACTGAGCGACTGAACTGAACTGAACTGCATGCTCAGAAGACTTGAATTTCCCGTGGATTTCAGGGAGAGGTATCTAAGGCAAAGTGAGAGGGGGAGCTGTGTGTGTGGGATCAACTTGTGCATAATTCTCTGATTGGTTGATGGTTCCTGGTTCAAGATTGACTTCCTCAGGAAAGTGATGACTTAGCCGGGTTTTGGTGGGGGGGGGGTGGTGGAATGAGTAAGAAGGAGGAAGAAAAGGGGAGCATGTTCTGAACAAAGGGAGCAGCTTGAGCAAAGTCAGGATGAAATGTTAATGATCCACAAAGATACTAAATTAGTAAGTATGATATAGTCCTGGGAATTAGCTTACTTAACAGGCATCACCTGAGTAATTCTGTTGCAGGCTGATACAGAGCCATTCTTTGAGAAATATCATTTCACATTCCAGTTCTTGAAGAACTAGCTCAGAAACATTTGATAGTGGTTAAAATGCCTCATTTGACTTGGTGAGAGAGGACAAGAATCTTGTGTGGACAGGTCTTCCCTCCACACCCCTACCCAAGGGATCAGTCCAAAATAAGAATCTGATCATGTTACCTCCCAGTTTATAATCCTGAAGTGACAGCCAGGGAGGATACTCAATGACTTTAGTGACGCATCCTTGGCGGAACTGACCTTCCTTCCTGGCCTTGTGTTGGTCTCACTGCTCAAACTCTACTGATTATATTAAATGCCACACCTTCTGCTGCTTCTTATAATTGTTACAAAACTGCTAAAATTTAAAACATATAGAAAACACTATTTACTGAAGATATTCAATTAAGTAAGACTATTGTGCTTATGGGAAGCCCTGGCAGCTCAGAGGTAAAGAATCTGCTTGCCAATGCAGGAAATGCAGGTTCAGTCCCTGGGTCCAGAAGATTCCCTGGAGAAGGAATTGGTGACACACTCCAGTATTCCAGTCTGGGAAATCCTGTGAACAGAGGAACCTGGTGGGCTACAGTCCATGAAGCTGCCATGCTAAATGGTCTCATAAATACAGGTAAACCAAGAGTTTAAAATTCTGAGAAACTGTTAGAAAATATCACATGAAATGATGAGACACCCCTTCACAATGAGATAATAATGATGAACACAGAAACAAAAAGCATGCTAATCTCTACTCCTAATATGTACACACACATATATACACACACATATGCACACACACACACACACACACACACACACACACGCCTCATACCACTGGAGACATCCTGGAATCTGTGCATCAACAAAATATTCAGTGATAAAGACATTTTCTTCCTGGCACATTAGAGAGAGAAACTGAGACCAGACAGCTAGTAAGATAAGACACACTCTCCCTTCAGGAGCACATGCCACTTTGGCAAACACAAATATCACTCACTCACACACACATGTACTCAAGCCTGTGCATAATTCTCTTGACAACTCCAACTTATAACATTAGCATATGAATGCTGAGGCTTACAGTGATATTCATCCACCAAATGGAGTTTATAATATAAATGCAATGAAAAGTATCTGAAAGATTACTCTTCGCTCTGAATTGAGTCTG
This sequence comes from Aepyceros melampus, assembly GCA_006408695.1. Classification (NCBI taxonomy): domain Eukaryota; kingdom Metazoa; phylum Chordata; class Mammalia; order Artiodactyla; family Bovidae; genus Aepyceros; species Aepyceros melampus. Next base: position 216,166 of record SJXQ01007511.1, read on the forward strand.
TCAGAGCCTGTATGTAAAATATATATAATATCTGTAGAGAACCCAATGTAAATATATTCTTCCTGCATGCTCCCATGGAGAAAAGCTGAGATGGTGAGGACAGTACTAAATTCATACTTCCTTTCCAACTAATGCATAAAATAAATGGCTCCAATTTCCTAGCTTTAATGCATGTATATCTCCCCCTGTTTTCAATACTTCATGTTTATTAGGCTAAACATGATTTTTTTCAAGGTCTCTGTCTTCATTTTATTTTTGTTAGATGTCCTTTTCCTAGCTGCCAAGAATTATTCACAACTGCAGGAGAAAGATTGTACAATTGGACCCATAATCTACTCACACGAGAACCAGAAATTATTTAGGGTATGTGACATGCCTTTCCTGGTAGATTATAAGCTCCTTAAAGGGAATGACATTGACTTGTTCCTCTTTAAAGTCATGCCATCTTTTAAGTCGTATGCCTAAAAAAGCAACGATGTGTCATCTCATGTGACTCTGCAGGTTGTCTGGATGATTTTTTTTATGTCTTCACTTGAGTTTGTTCATGTGGCTCCATTTATCTTCAACAGCTGGCTGCACTGAGTGCTTCTGGCTTCACTCACAGGTCTGGCAGTAGGTGCTAGCTGTTAGGTGGGCTTTGTCGGTCCTCTTGCACATAATCTCTCATCCTTCAGTTGGTCAGACAGGCTTTCTATACACTACCCCGGAGCAAGGCTGCAAAGTATCTTACGGGTTATGCAGCATCACTTTCACCAATTTTTATCAACGAAAGCCAGAGGGCCAGTCCAAGTACAAACAGGGGAAACAGATGCCACCTTGTGGTGGGAGGGCTGCCAGTTTAGCCGGTGGAGGGCAACATGCAGGATGAGAGGAGGCTTTGCAACCATCTTTACAAATAAGTCACCACACCAACACCCTGGAGAAGGAAATCACGACTGACTCCAGCATTCTTGCCTGGGAAATCCCCCCATGGACAGAGGAGCCTGGCAGGGCTACAGTCCATGGGGTTGCAAAGAGTCTGACACAACTGAGCAACTAAACAGCAATGAATCAGAGTGTAATTAGGACTTCCCTGGTCGTTCAGCAGTTAAGAATCTGCCCGCCAATGCAGGAGATGCGGGTTCAATCCCTGGGTCAGGAAGATCCCCTGGAGGAGGAAATGGCAGCCCACTCCAGTATTTTTGCCTGGGAAATCCCATGGAGAGAAGAGCCTGGTGGGCTACCACAAAAGAATCAGACACAAACAACAACAAATACTACACTAACAGAGGCCTAGGAAATATACAGCAATGAAAAACGACCTGGGGAAGTTTTATTCATTCATCTACTTCTTCACTCATCTATTTAACAAACAGTTCTCAGGTGCCTACAGTGTTAAAGCCATAGCTTTGTTAGGCTGTGGAAAGAGAAGGAGCAATAAGGCAGAACTAGTTCCTGATGCTGTGGGATTTATAAAGAATAAATAAAAGAGTGAGTGAGTGCAAAGAAAGAAAGGTGATGGCAGCTGAGTAGAGTTTGCAGAGAGTCAGCTTCAAATTCTAGGATCCCTTCTTAGTTAAATGTTCATGATTCTCTTATTGGGAGTGGGGAGCCTCAGCTAGGATACAAGCTGGGGCAGGAGCTGTGAATTTTCATTGAAGGCAACACAGGCTATAGGAGCCAGAGGACCCTTCTTAATTTTAAACATGAGAGACTCCTATTCCACTGTATCAGCTAGGAACAGAAAAAAAAAAACAGCAGACTGTAGTGACAAAAAGGCAAGGAGAAACAGAATCTTAAAACTCTCTTGTTTTAAGAGGACCAGAAAAGAGTGAAATCTGAAAGTTCAAGGAAAAAGAGTGTTTTAAGAAGTTAATCACCAATGCCAAATGTGATAGACTGATTGATTGAAAAAGAACTTACTGAATTTGATAATGTAGAAGGGGATGTACAAAGGTACAAAATGATGTCCTCCACAAGGCTCCTGCAGCTAGTGTTATTTGAGTAAATTAGTTTAGAATGTGTTCATTGTATTGATGGATGACTCTATGTTGAAAAGAACTAGTAATAATTTAAAAGACTTCATAATGTCAGAGTAAACAGTTTTTAAATGGTCAGCTTAAAAATACACACATACACACATATATCTGAGACAGGTACAAGGCATACACATAGATACCAAACATAAACCTAAAACTGTGGGAAGTAACTAGATAAGCATACGTAAAAGAAGAAAAATACCTGGGAAATATATCATTTTCAAGTCAATAAAGCTGCTATTTCCTTAGCTACTTGTTTCATGTTACTAGGATGATTTAGTAAGATGTCAACATATGACCTCTAAAACAATGATTTTTGTACTATATGTTGATCAATGCACAATACATACAAGGGAAAATGAAGTGGCTTAGGATCAGTTAACTGCTTTTATTGACTACGTAGATTATTGTATCACATCCAATGTCATACATATAGGACATTGTAGACATTTTTGTTGCTCCAATTGTTTATATTCTGTTCATTTTCTAAATTTTCTAAAAAGTTCAAGTTTGATTTCTCTGTGATCTTTGAGTTTTCCTCCAAATAACTTGCTCTCTACAAATCAAATGCTCTTGGAACTTTTTTTTTTACATTTTGAAGACTTATGAGGAAGATGAAGAGATAAGAGAAATAGGAGATGCCACATCAATGTAATAATGACATCAGAAGAAGCCCCTTGGAGGATGAGGCTCACTTGGCAAGGACATTGTAGACATTTTTGTTGCTCCAATTGTTTATATTCTGTTCATTTTCTAAATTTTCTAAAAAGTTCAAGTTTGATTTCTCTGTGATCTTTGAGTTTTCCTCCAAATAACTTGCTCTCTACAAATCAAATGCTCTTGGAACTTTTTTTTTTACATTTTGAAGACTTATGAGGAAGATGAAGAGATAAGAGAAATAGGAGATGCCACATCAATGTAATAATGACATCAGAAGAAGCCCCTTGGAGGATGAGGCTCACTTGGCCTGGACCCCAACCCACTCTTCAGCTGCTGGAAGTCTGATGATTGCCCCACAATTCCTGCCAGTCTTCAGAGATTATACCAGAAGGGCCACTTGCATCATTCTTATAGTCTATCCTGTTTTCTTCCACACATTACTCTGGCCATGCAACTCTGCCCTTCCACCAGTTTCCACTATTCCAAGTGCTTCATCAGTTAGTGAAAATCTAGCAAAAAGAGGTTAGTTTATATAAAAAGCATTAGACATATTCTCCATGTGTGTCTTATATAAGTGTTCAAAGACAATGCCCCCAAGAAGGTATATCTAGCCGACTAGAAAATGTTGAAAATCTGGAAAGGGAAATTAAAAGGTCATGTGCATCTTACATTTATCTCCTGAGCCCTCAGGTATGTAAATGAGGCAAGAAGTGAAAAACAGCAGGTCAGGTTCCCACTTCTTCTTGCGGAAATGTTATCACAATTTAACAAATAGAAAAGGGGCTTGCTATCACAAGCTAATGACTTCAAACTGGGAAGTGTGTGAATTTCCAGACTTTAGGAAGAGCTCATTAAGCCTCTAGCCTAAGAAGAAAAGTTCATTCTGGTCTCTCACATAAACTAGACTCTCCCTTATCCTTTTCCATGTCCTGTTCTTACATGCTTCAGGAACTCTCCCTACAGTTTGGTCTCATTTTGTCCTATATAAGCTTTCCTGCAATGCATTTTTTACCTCTATCTTTTGAAAAAGAAAGAATAAATCTCCATAGTCACTTTTCTTTACCCTCCAACACTCCACCAATTAGGAATGTAATGGTTTTGGATACTAGGATATAAGATATGATTTTGAAAAGTCTTCTATCAGCCAAATTTTTACATGCCATTATTTTTGGAAAGTGTGATATTATAACCAGATAATAAGTATCTATTTAGGCAAAGGCCTGTGCTGTTTTTTGAAGCCCGAAAATGCACTGGTCATAGCAAAAACCCTCTTCCAACAACACAAGAGAAGACTCTACACATGGACATCACCAGATGGTCAACACAGAAATCAGACTGATTATATTCTTTGCAGCCAAAGATGGAGAAGCTCTATACAGTCAACAAAGACAAGACCGGGAGCTGACTGTGGCTCAGATCATGAATTCCTTATTACCAAATTCAGACTCAAATTGAAGAAAGTAGGGAAAACCACTAGACCATTCAGGTATGACCTAAATCAAATCCCTTATGATTATACAGTGGAAGTAAGAAATAGATTTAAGGGCTTAGATCTGATAGATAGAGTGCCTGATGAACTATGGAATGAGGTTCGTGACACTGTACAGGAGACAGGGATCAAGACCATCCCCATGGCCAAGAAATGCAAAAAAGCAAAATGGCTGTCTGGGGAGGCCTTACAAATAACTGTGAAAAGAAGAGAGGCGAAAAGCAAAGGAGAAAAGGAAAGATATAAGCATCTGAATGCAGAGTTCAGAATAGCAAGAAGAGATAAGAAAGCCTTCTTCAGTGATCAATGCAAAGAAATAGAGGAAAACAACAGATTGGGAAAGACTAGAGATCTCTTCAAGAAAATTAGAGATACCAAGGGAATATTTCATGCAAAGATGGGCTCGATAAAGGACAGAAATTGTCTGGACCTAACAGAAGCAGAAGATATTAAGAAGAGGTGGCAAGAATACACGGAAGAACTGTATAAAAGAGATCTTCACGACCCAGATAATCATGATGATGTGATCACTCACCTAGAGCCAGATATCTTGAAATGTGAAGTCAAGTGGGCCTTAGAAAGCATCACTATGAACAAAGCTAGTGGAGGTGATGGAATTCCAGTGGAGCTGTTTCAAATTCTGAAAGATGATGCTGTGAAGGTGCTGCACTCAATATGCCAGCAAATTTGGAAAACTCAGCAGTGGCCACAGGACTGGAAAAGGTCAGTTTTTATTCCAATTCCAAAGAAAGGCAATGCCAAAGAATGCTCAAACTATCACACAATTGCACTCATCTCACATTCTAGTAAAGTAATGCTCAAAATTCTCCAAGCCAGGATTCAGCAATACGTGAACCATGAACTCCCTGATGTTCAAGCTGGTTTTAGAAAAGGCAGAGGAACCAGAGATCAAATTGCCAACATCCGCTGGATCATGGAAAAAGCAAGAGAGTTCCAGAAAAACATCTATTTCTGCTTTATTGACTATGCCAAAGCCTTTGACTGTGTGGATCACAATCAACTGTGGAAAATTCTGAAAGAGATGGGAATACCAGACCACCTGACATGCCTCTTGAGAAATCTGTATGCAGGCCAGGAAGCAACAGTTAGAACTGGACATGGAACAACAGACTGNATGGAAAAAGCAAGAGAGTTCCAGAAACACATCTATTTCTGCTTTATTGACTATGCCAAAGCCTTTGACTGTGTGGATCACAGTAAACTGTGGAAAATTCTGAAAGAGATGGGAATACCAGACCACCTGACCTGCCTCTTGAGAAATCTGTATGCAGGCCAGGAAGCAACAGTTAGAAGTGGACATGGAACAACAGACTGGTTCCAAATAGGAAAAGGAGTACGTCAAGGCTGTATATTGTCACCCTGCTTATTTAACTTCTATGCAGAGTACATCATGAGAAATGCTGGGCTGGAAGAAGCACAAGATGGAATCAAGATTGCCAGGAGAAATATCAATAACCTCAGATCTGCAGATGACACCACCCTTATGGCAGAAAGTGAAGAGGAACTAAAAATCCTCTTGATGAAAGAGGACAGTGAAAAAGTTGGCTTAAAGCTCAACATTCAGAAAATGAATATCATGGCGTCTGGTCCCATCACTTCATGGGAAATAGATGGGGAAACAGTGGAAACAGTGTCAGACTTTATTTTTGGGGGCTCCAAAATCACTGCAGATAGTGACTGCAGCCATGAAATTAAAAGATGCTTACTCCTTGGAAGGAAAGTTATGACCAACCGAGATAGCATATGTAAAAGCAGAGACATTACTTTGCCGACTAAGGTCCATCTAGTCAAGGCTACGGTTTTTCCTGTGGTCATGTATGGATGTGAGAATTGGACTGTGAAGAAAGCTGAGCACTGAAGAATTGATGCTTTTGAACTGTGGTGTTGGAGAAGACTCTCGAGAGTCCCTGGGACTGCAAGGAGATCCAACCAGTCCATTCTGAAGGAGATCAACCCTGGGATCTCTTTGGAAGGAATGATGCTAAAGCTGAAGCTCCAGTACCTTGGCCACCTAATGCAAAGAGTTGACTCATTGGAAAAGACTGATGCTGGGAGGGATTAGGGGCAGGAGGAGAAGGGGATGACCGAGGATAAGATGGCTAGATGGCATCACAGACTCGATGGATGTGAGTCTGAGTGAACTCTGGGAGTTGGTGATGGACAGGGAGGCCTGGCGTGCTGCAATTCATGGAGTCGCAAAGTTGGACACGACTGAGCAACTGAGCTGAACTGAACTGAACTTGCTTTCTCCATAACAGTGGATGTTGGCAATTTGATATCTGGTTCCTCTGCCTTTTCTAAAACCAGCTTGAACATCAGGAAGTTCACGGTTCACATATTGCTGAAGCCTGGCTTGGAGAATTTTGAGCATTACTTTACTATTGTGTGAGATGAGTGCAGTTGTGCAGTAGTTTGAGCATTCTTTGGCATTGCCTTTCTTTGGGATTGGAATGAAAATAGACCTTTTCTAGTCCTGTGGCCACTGCTGAGTTTTCCAAATTTGCTGGCATATTGAGTGCAGCACTTTCACAGCATCATCGTTCAGGATTTGAAACAGCTCAACGGGAATTCCATCACCTCCACTAGCTTTGTTGGTAGTGATGCTTTCTAAGGCCCACTTGACTTCACATTCCAGGATGTCTGGCTCTAGATGAGTGATCACACCTTTGTGATTATCCTGGTCACGAAGATCTTTTTTGTACGGTTCTTCTGTATATTCTTGCCACCTCTTCTTAATATCTTCTGTTAGGTCCCTACCATTTCTGTCTTTTATTGACCCCATCTTTGTAGAAATGTTCCCTTGGTATCTCTGATTTTCTTGAAGAGATCTCTAGTCTTTCCCATTCTGTTCTTTTCCTCTATTTCTTTGCATTGATCGCTGAGGAAGGCTTTCTTATCTCTCCTTGCTCTTCTTTGGAACTCTGCATTCAGATGCTTATATCTTTCATTTTCTCCTTTGCTTTTCACTTCCCTTCTTTTCACAGCTAATTGTAAGGCCTCCTCAAACAGCCATTTTGCTTTTTTGCATTTCTTTTCCATGGGGATGATCTTGATCCCTGTCTCCTGTACAGTGTCAAGAACCTCCATCCATAGTTCATCAGGCACTCTGTCTTTCAGATCTAGTCCCTTAAATCTATTTCTCACTTCCACTGTATAGTCATAAGGGATTTGATTTAGGTCACACCTGAATGGTCTAGTGGTTTTTTCCACCTTCTTCAATTTCAGTGACTCAGCAATTCCACACCTAGTTATATACTCAAGAGGACCAAAAACTTAAACCATACAAACTAAATGTTCATAGAAGTATTACCCATAATAGTCAAAAAGTGGAGATGACCTTAATATAAACTGATAAATAAGAAGTATATGGTATATTTACACAATGGAATATTATTTAACAATAAAAAGAAATAAAGTGTTGATCCATGCTGTAACATGGATGAACTTGAAAAATAGTATACTTGGTGAATGAAAGAAGACAGTAACAAAAGGTCACATATTAGTCTACCTATATGAGATGTCAGGAATGGACAGATGCATAGAGATAGGTGTTACATTGGCTGCCAGGGGTTAGGGTGTTGGCTGCTAATAAACACTGGGTTTCTCCTGGGGTGATAAAAATGTCAAATTCAGTAATGGTGATGAGTGTGATAATTCTGTAAATATAATAAAAAATCACTGAATTATACAGAGGTAGGCCAATGTCTTCTTTAAAGAGCCAGATGGTAAATTCATAGGCGTTGTGGGTCATATAATCTTTGTTACAACTCTTCAGCTCTGCCACTGTAAAGGTAAAGTAGCCATCAGTTCAGTTCAGTTCAGTTCAGTCGCTCAGTTGTGTCCGACTCTTTGTGACCCCACGAATCGCAGCACACCAGGCCTCCCTGTCCATGACCAACTCCCGAAGTTCACTCAGACTCACGTCCATCAAGTCAGTGATGCCATCCAGCCATTTCATCCTCTGTCATCCCCTTCTCCTGCCCCCAATCCCTCCCAGCATCAGAGTCTTTTCCAATGAGTCAATGCTTCGCATGAGGTGGCTAAAGTACTGGAGTTTCAGCTTCAGCCTCATTCCTTCCAAAGAGATCCCAGGGCTGATCTTCAGAATGGACTGGTTGGATCTCCTTGCAGTCCAAGGGACTCTCAAAAGTCTTCTCCAAAACCACAGTTCAAAACCATCAATTCTTCGGTGCTCAGCTTTCTTCACAGTTCAACTCTCACGTCCATACATGACCACAGGAAAAACCATAGCCTTGACTAGACGGACTTTGTTGGCAAAGTAATGTCTCTGCTTTTACATATGCTATCTCAGTTTGTCATAACTTTCCTTCCAAGGGGTAAGCGTCTTTTAATTTCATGGCTGCAGTCACTATCTGCAGTGATTTTGGAGCCCCCAAAAATAAAGTCTGACACTGTTTCCACTGTTTTCCCCATCTATTTCCCATGAAGTGATGGGACCAAATACCATGATCTTCTTTTTCTGAATGTTGAGCTTTAAGCCTACTTTTTCACTCTCCTTTTTTCACTTTCATCAAGAGCCATAGGCCATGTGTAAATGAATGAACATGGTTGTGTCCTAATAAAACTTTATTTACAAAAACAAGCAGCAGTCTTCAGCCCTCAGATGTAGTTTGCCAATCCTTTCTCTAGATAGTGAGGTCTTTGAGATGGGCCATGCTTCCTTGACTTTTGTGTCCCCTGACGGCCTCATCAGTATGTGGTACTTTGTACATTCTTACTTGAATTAAACAGAAATTCCCTTTTACCGTCTATCTCCTTTCCATGGACAAAAGGGGTTGCTAGAATTTCTTATCCTGTTTGGCTTCTGGCAGCATGTGGAAATGTAGTGGCCAGATACCCTCTAGTTGGGTATGGAAGAAGTCCTATAATTTGCAGACAGCTGAGCATAAGACCAAAAAGAAAGGGATGGAAATAGAATAAGAGCAAGTGTCAACGGAGTGATGGAGACTAAAACACGGAACCCATTGAACACTTGAGTTACCTCATTTAGAGTCTTCCTGGAATAGCAGCACTGCTCAGAGGAAAGAACTCTGGCCTAAATGTCCCAATAACTGCCCTGCTTCCAGCTACAGCAGGTTTCTAGTATAGCTACCACACCAAGTGGAAGTAATCTGTGTTTCTCCTCTGAGAAAGGACCTTGACCTATTGTTCTAAACTTAGTTAAGCTCTGTCACAGTCTTTATGTAGGAAAGTCTTTACCACTTGCTACATTTATCCAACTTCTCCAAAAAATTTCAGTGACTCAGCAATTCCACACCTAGTTATATACTCAAGAGGACCAAAAACTTAAACCATACAAACTAAATGTTCATAGAAGTATTACCCATAATAGTCAAAAAGTGGAGATGACCTTAATATAAACTGATAAATAAGAAGTATATGGTATATTTACACAATGGAATATTATTTAACAATAAAAAGAAATAAAGTGTTGATCCATGCTGTAACATGGATGAACTTGAAAAATAGTATACTTGGTGAATGAAAGAAGACAGTAACAAAAGGTCACATATTAGTCTACCTATATGAGATGTCAGGAATGGACAGATGCATAGAGATAGGTGTTACATTGGCTGCCAGGGGTTAGGGTGTTGGCTGCTAATAAACACTGGGTTTCTCCTGGGGTGATAAAAATGTCAAATTCAGTAATGGTGATGAGTGTGATAATTCTGTAAATATAATAAAAAATCACTGAATTAACAGAGGTAGGCCAATGTCTTCTTTAAAGAGCCAGATGGTAAATTCATAGGCGTTGTGGGTCATATAATCTTTGTTACAACTCTTCAGCTCTGCCACTGTAAAGGTAAAGTAGCCATCAGTTCAGTTCAGTTCAGTTCAGTCGCTCAGTTGTGTCCGACTCTTTGTGACCCCACGAATCGCAGCACACCAGGCCTCCCTGTCCATGACCAACTCCCGAAGTTCACTCAGACTCACGTCCATCAAGTCAGTGATGCCATCCAGCCATTTCATCCTCTGTCATCCCCTTCTCCTGCCCCCAATCCCTCCCAGCATCAGAGTCTTTTCCAATGAGTCAATGCTTCGCATGAGGTGGCTAAAGTACTGGAGTTTCAGCTTCAGCCTCATTCCTTCCAAAGAGATCCCAGGGCTGATCTTCAGAATGGACTGGTTGGATCTCCTTGCAGTCCAAGGGACTCTCAAAAGTCTTCTCCAAAACCACAGTTCAAAACCATCAATTCTTCGGTGCTCAGCTTTCTTCACAGTTCAACTCTCACGTCCATACATGACCACAGGAAAAACCATAGCCTTGACTAGACGGACTTTGTTGGCAAAGTAATGTCTCTGCTTTTACATATGCTATCTCAGTTTGTCATAACTTTCCTTCCAAGGGGTAAGCGTCTTTTAATTTCATGGCTGCAGTCACTATCTGCAGTGATTTTGGAGCCCCCAAAAATAAAGTCTGACACTGTTTCCACTGTTTTCCCCATCTATTTCCCATGAAGTGATGGGACCAAATACCATGATCTTCTTTTTCTGAATGTTGAGCTTTAAGCCTACTTTTTCACTCTCCTTTTTTCACTTTCATCAAGAGCCATAGGCCATGTGTAAATGAATGAACATGGTTGTGTCCTAATAAAACTTTATTTACAAAAACAAGCAGCAGTCTTCAGCCCTCAGATGTAGTTTGCCAATCCTTTCTCTAGATAGTGAGGTCTTTGAGATGGGCCATGCTTCCTTGACTTTTGTGTCCCCTGACGGCCTCTCAGTATGTGGTACTTTGTACATTCTTACTTGAATTAAACAGAAATTCCCTTTTACCGTCTATCTCCTTTCCATGGACAAAAGGGGTTGCTAGAATTTCTTATCCTGTTTGGCTTCTGGCAGCATGTGGAAATGTAGTGGCCAGATACCCTCTAGTTGGGTATGGAAGAAGTCCTATAATTTGCAGACAGCTGAGCATAAGACCAAAAAGAAAGGGATGGAAATAGAATAAGAGCAAGTGTCAACGGAGTGATGGAGACTAAAACACGGAACCCATTGAACACTTGAGTTACCTCATTTAGAGTCTTCCTGGAATAGCAGCACTGCTCAGAGGAAAGAACTCTGGCCTAAATGTCCCAATAACTGCCCTGCTTCCAGCTACAGCAGGTTTCTAGTATAGCTACCACACCAAGTGGAAGTAATCTGTGTTTCTCCTCTGAGAAAGGACCTTGACCTATTGTTCTAAACTTAGTTAAGCTCTGTCACAGTCTTTATGTAGGAAAGTCTTTACCACTTGCTACATTTATCCAACTTCTCCAAAAGAGAAATGGCAAATTCTTTACAACATTTGCCATCCTGACTTAATGGGGTTGCTTTGAAATGTGCACATCCCAGAACTGTTTGCTCTTGCACAGGCTATGGAGAGAGATGAAGCAATGAGATTGTGTTCCATTAAGGGTAGTGAGAGGAAATAGGGCACATAGTCCCTCTCTAGACTTTCCCAGTGATGAATGATGGGGATGCTCCATTGATCACTGCTGTGCCTCTGCATTCACAGGTTTCAGCTTTCTCCAAATAACTCAGCCTTGTTCTTCTCGCTTTAGAAAGACACCCCAGAGTGAGTAATAAGGACAAGCTTTGAGTTTTCACCCAGTAGTGGGGATAGATACAAGTCATTCCCATCCTCTGATTTATTTAGAGCTTAATGACCTCAGCACAGTGACTTATTATAGATACAGTTGAACCTGAAGACAATTACAGACAAATAACTACTAATTTCTATAACAGCATCTTACAACTTGAACTCAAGTAGATGTTGGGGAAACATTAGGAAATATAATAGTCTTCTTTGCAGGAGAACATGTCAGAGGGAAATAGTGTTATAAGCTGTGCTTTTATTTTTACAGAAGGCTATTGCACACTTTTTTATGTCCAGAAAACCAGAATATGATATTTGGAAGATACGGTTATTTTAACGTGTTTATGTGTGTCTTTTATTGCCTTTTTAAAGTTTCAAGCACCAGAGGGAAAAGACAGCAGATGTGTTAGGCACTGAGCAAGAAGGGATAAGAGAAGCGTTTATATCTGTTGTGCCCCCAAAGCCCTTTGGAGCAAGGATAAATGGGTATTGCCCACTTGGGTCACAAGATGACAATTGGAACCAAAAAGTCTATCTTAGTTCAAAATGAATACACATAACCCATAATAATTCTGCATGGCTGTGATCCTCTAAAATTACCAGCCTGGCTCCTTGCTGCATCCCAGTGCATTTTAGAAATTGGTCCTGAGGGGATTGGGTAGGAAGAAAGTAAGGACACAGTGATAGAGCCTCCCCACTGAAGATGGGAAATAGTTTGCAAACATTTTTATTTATAGAATGTCCATCTTGCAATAAACACCCATGTCAAGAATTTTATTTCCAAAGATTAAAAAGACAACAAAGCCCGAGCGTATATTGTTAATGCACTTTCAGCTACAAGTAACTGAATTTGCTAAAAAGCTTACACAAAAAGTTAACACATTAACAAGAAGACCAGGGGCAGAGAGGAGACCAGACATGTTGTATTAGAGTTCCAGCCCCACATCTCTGTAAGTTTTTCATTCCTTCCGCTCCTCCTGGGCTGGCTTCATTAACAGGCTTTGTAGAAAGATGATGATAGGTCATCAAGTCATGTGGGCAATGACTGTTGAGAGGAAAAGGACTTCATTAGGATGAAGAAACTATAGAGGCAGAGAACTACACTCAATATTTTATAATAACCTGTAAGGGAAAAGAATCTGAAAAAGTATATATATATATATATATATATATATATATATATATA
>SJXQ01007511.1:229310-245664 GCA_006408695.1 Aepyceros melampus
AAGAGACAGTATATATACTGCAACTGAATTACTTCACTGTACACTTGAAAGAAACACAACATTGTAAATCAATTATACTTGTTTAAAAAGTGGAAAAAAAAAAAAAAAGAAAGAAACCGTATATATCCCCATTGCAGGATCACCCTCATGCTTCATTGGCCAAAACTAAACCACATATTCCTTCCATAACCAGTATCTACCCCTGGGGACTGGGATCATCTTTCTACAAATCACCTAGAGTATAGATGTATACCTGGTCAGAATCTGTTAGGAAGAAAAATGAAAAATAGCAGATAACCAACACCCTCTGCAGACAGATTACTATGTCAGGCCTGGGTCAAGTCTCCGCCTTTCAAACCCCTCCACCTTTCAAACAGTTAATTTACAAACCTGCAGGCCTGACTGTTCTCACCCCTGAACCCACTAGCTTTAGGGCCAGTTCTGACCTAAGATAGCAACTTTGTAGAAAGGAGGTCACCTGTTTTGGTTACCCATTGCTGCATAACAAAGGGCCCTGAACTTAGTAACCTGAGGCAACAATCACTTCATTTGTTCACAGTGCTATGAGGTGGGAAATGGGAAGGACACAATGGAGAAGATTCATTTCTGCTCCATGATATCTGAAGCTTCATATGGGGGACTGGCCAACTGGGGGACCTAGAGTTTGGTTCTTGGCTGAGTTCCTTGGTTGTCCTCCATGTTGAGAGCCTACATGGTGAACTTGGGCTTCCTCACAGCATGGTGGCCTCAGAGTTCAAAGAGGGAGAATGCTAAGAGTGTAAAGTCAATGAGCAAGTGCTTATCAGAGCTCTAATTAATCAGATTTGTGACATCTCATTGGCCAGAGCCAGTTATCTGGCTGAGCCCAGAGTCACTACTATGGGAAGGCCCACACAAGAGTGTGAATACTGAGACACATGGCTTCCTAGGAACCATAAGCATAACAGTTACCACAATCTGGCTCATCTGAGAGTCCTGTCCAGACCCAATCCTGTGCCGCAGTTCTAACCATGGTGTATCTGCTATCTCCAGTGAACTATTACCTTAGCAGCTTTCTCTGTACTCAAAACCTAAGCCACAGATAACCCATAAAAAGCAGCCACACCTACCCTTTCTTCAACTCAGGAATTTCTCCAGACTCTACCTCTTTCATTCCTCTTTGAGGATCTTCTCTCTCATCTGCTTCTCTTCTCTTCCGGGTGTGTGTGCTCAGTCACCAAGTCTCTTCTATCTATAAATGTTACCATATCCACCCTCTCTGCATAGACTCTTCCCAATGACAACTACTACTTAGGAAAAGCTGTTTGATTTTTATTACTGGGTTTCAACCCAGATGCTGCCCCTGAGGCTGCATTCTTATTTCTATGTACCACCTGAGCTTCTGGGTCCAGCATCTTAGATCCTGCTTGTCTGAGATGTGTAACACTCAGATGTGTATATTTGCCTCATGATCCTGAGTCTTTGACTTGGAATTAATTTAAGACCCTCGTTTCTCTGGAATTATTGTCTTCCCCTTCTCTCTCTACAGGACTTGAGTCCCATCCTGAAGCCCAGGAAATGGAGACTTGGCTAATGGCTGGCATACTTCCTTCATACTCACAACTACCTGTTTTCTAAGATGCCCAACATCCCCAGGTCCAGGGATCTCTGTCACTTTACACCGCTTGACTGGAAGGGCATTCCTGCTGTGTCATGTATGAACAGAATACTTGACCCAGCTTAAGCAGGAGATGAGGATTTGGGAACTCAGAAATAATAGATTCCAGGAGTAGAACATAGTTAGAACCTGCTTTCTAGTCCTGCCTTCCACCAATGTTGTCTTAAAATCTTGGCTTTACCTTTACTCCCTACGAAAGTTTTTTCTAAGGGCAGGAACTGTGGCCACCAGCAGCCATGGAATCTCTAGTGGGTATGAATTTCAGTACTTGAATAAAAATTCCTTCTCTTTCTCCTATCAATAAAGAGAGCATGAAAATAGAGGTGTATAGCTTCTTTTAATTTTATTTTTTACTGAAGCATAACTGATTTATAGCGTGTTTGAAGGAGGAATCAGCACAAGCTCTATCTTGAAAGCAGGACTCCATCTTGGGCTGGACTGTGGACTTTGAGCTATATGCCCGGTATTATGGAAACAACATACCAACTGGAAAACCAGGCCCCCAGAAGGAAGAGTGCTCTTCCTTTGCTAAAAGAATACCCTAATTATCTGTGTAACCAAATAGAATCATACATTCTATTATGCTTATTGGGGTATAACCACGGGCCTATGGATAATTGTCCACTGTTAACTACCTAGGTTTAAGGCATATGAATCACTGGTTAACTTTGATTGTCAGGGAATTTGGGGAGGTGGGTCTGTGCACTTACACTTAGGGTATGTAAGGTTTTCACAAAAAATAATCGGGGTCCTTGGCTAAGAGGAGACTCTGCCTTGGGCCCACAGGTAGAATAAACTGCTGCACTCCACTATCTGCATTGTCCTTCTGAGTGAGTTTGTTTCTGGAATGCGTGGCTACAGCATGTTAATTTCAGATGTACAGCAAAAGTGATTCAGTTATGTATGCACATGCATATATATATGTGTACATATATCTATATGTATATACTTCTTCAGATTTTTTTTCATTATAGGTTAATACAAGATACTGAATATTGTTCCTGGTGCTTATCTAGTAGGTCCTTTTTAGCTATTTTATATATACTAGTTTGTATCTGCTAATCTCAAACTCCTAATTTATCCTTTCCTCCACCTCTTTCTCTTATGATAACAATGTTTGTTTTCTATGTCTGTGAGTCTATCTCTGTTTTGTAAATAAGTTAACTTGTGTAATTTTTTAGATTCCACATGTGAGTGATATCTTATGGTATATTTTTGTCTTTCTCTTTCTGCCTTACTTCTCCTATTACGACATTATTAATCTCTAAGTCCACCTGTGTTGCTTCAAATGGCATTATTTTATTCTTTTTTTAAAAATTTTTGTTCTTTTCTGTGGCTGTATTTTTGCTTCTCTCCCCATCTTGTTTTGGCCTACAGAGGAAGAGACTAGAAGCAGGAATGGAGAATAAGCAGGTCAAGCCCACAGGACCCCCAGGTCCTAGGAACTCTCACAGTGTTCCCAGGTGGGGCCAAGTCCCATGAAGCTGCCCCACCTTCAAGAGGCTTGGGAGAGATTTTTGCACACTTGGTTACATATGTAAATCCAAAAACCTCTACCCAAGACCTTAGGAGTCAGATAAGTTTTATAACTTTTCAGATTTTACAAACATAATATAGGGTATATATTATATATCCCAAGGGGTTTCCCTGGTGGCTCAGACGGTAAAGCGTCTGCCCGCAATGCAGGAGACCCAGGTTTGATCCCTGGGTTGGGAAGATCCCCTGGAGAAGGAAATGGCAATCCACTCCAGCACTCTTGCCTGGAAAATCCCATAGATGGAGGAGATTGATAGGCTACAGTCCATGGGGTCGCAAAGAGTCGGACACGACTGAGCGACTTCACTTTCAGTTTCACCAGTGGAGTGTAGAGCAGTACTCCATCATCCAGCTCAAGCAATCTTTTATGGTAAAATGTTTGAAGAGTCATACTTTCAAGATGATGATACTGCTGCTACGGCTAAGTCGCTTCAGTCGTGTCCCACTCTATGCGACCCCATAGACAGCAGCCCACCAGGCTCCCCCGTCCCTGGGATTCTCCAGGCAAGAACACTGGAGTGGGTTGCCATTTCCTTCTCCAGTGCAGGAAAGTGAAAGTGAACTCGCTCAGTCGTGTCTGACTCTTAGCGATCCCATGGACTGCAAGCCTACCAGGCTCCTCTGTCCATGGGATTTTCCAGGCAAGAGTACTGGAGTGGGGTGCCATTGCCTTCTCCACAAGATAATGATGTTAATGTAATTTTCTTGTTAACTCAGATCAGATCAGACTTTGCCAATAAATGCATAATATAAAACTGATTTTCAAAGTAAGAGGATTTCAGGATAAGGGATAAGAGATGGTAGAGCTACAGGGATGTGGACAAAAGACCATTAAAACCTGGATACTGGTTTCTAGTGTTAGAGACCATCTCTGATGGGAGCTGGGCTCTGTGATTGGCTGAATGTGTCACATGCCTGCTCCTGTGTTCTACGCCACCATGCCTAGCCAGTCATGCCTCCACCATCAGGAACACCACACACAACCTTCCCCAGGACTTCCTCTTTACTGTTACCATCTGCCTGAGAATTTAATTTTAAGAAGAGGATGCAAAAAAAGATACAGTTACAATGGACTGTCCACCTCCCAGTCAGAGACCATAAATGCCATTCCCATCTAATCCTACATTCCTGTTTCCCTAAGTCACCACAAGATTCCACAATTCCAGTCTTTCTTTTCCACCTGGACTCTCACCCCCATAAGCTTCATAACATCCCCTAATCAAATCCAATTTCCTATTGATTCATAACTCTTTCATTGTGGATTCTGAAACTCATGATCCACCATCAAGTAAAATCCCATCCATCCTTAACAGTTGAATGTTTCTTTCTTGATGCTCTGGCTGAAGCCTGACTCTTCCCTGAGGACTTTCCCCAACCCCTGCAGCCCTCTCAAGTCCAAGATTTATCTCACTCCTCTCCAACAACTGAGGTTATATGTGGGAAACATATCCTCTTTCCTCTTCAATGCGACTTTCAGACCTTCATTCCTCCTGTACACACACACAAGCACACACACGCATGGCTTCCATGATGCTTGTGCACCATATGGTATCATCTTATCAGAGCCATGCGAAGGTCTTTGTTTCTCTCTCCTTCTAGTACTCCTTGTACAACACTTGATAGTTCCAGTATTCACATAGATAATACCTCCAGGACTTTACCTCCCAGTTTCCTGATCTTCTCTTCTCCACTAATTTTGTCCTCCCTACTTCTGTTCACCACACTTTATTCTTTGTCGTTACCATATGCCACACCCTTCCACAATCTGTATTTCAAGTAAACCAATACCAGATGACCTTACCTGCCTCCTGAGAAATCTATATGCAGGTCAAGAAGCAACAGTTAGAACTAGACATGGGCAACAAACTGGTTCCAAATCAGGAAAGAAGTATGTCAAGGCTATATATTGTCACCCTGTTTATTTAACTTATATGCAGAGTACATCACGTGCAATGCTGGGCTAGATGAAGCACAAGCTGAAATCAAGATTGTTGGGAGAAGTATCAATAACTTCAGATATGCGGATGACACCACCTTTATGGCAGAAAGTGAAGAAGAACTAAAGAGCCTCTTGATGAGAGTGAAAAAGGAGAGTGAAAAAGTTGGCTTAAAATTCAACATTCAGGAAACTAAAATCATGGTATCCAGCCCCATCACTTCATGGCAAATAGATGGGAAAACAATGGAAAGAGTGACAGACTTTGTTTTTGGGGGCTCCAAAATCACTGCAGTTGGTGACTGCAGACATGAAATTAAAAGACACTTGCTCCTTGGAAGAAAAGCTATAACCCAACAAGTTCAATTCAATTCAGTCATTCAGTCGTGTCTGACTCTTTGCGACCCCATGAACTGCAGCATGCCAGGCTTCCCTGTCCATCACCAACCCCCAGAGCTTGCTCAAACTCATGTCCATCGAGTCAGTGATGCCAACCAACCAACTCATCCTCCGTCGTCCCCCTCTCCTCCTGCCCTCAATCTTTGCCAGCATCAGGGTCTTTTCCAATGAGTCACTTCTCATCAGGTGGCCAAAGTATTGGAGCTTCAGCATCAGCCCTTCAAATGAATATGCAGGACTGATTTCCTTTAGGAGGAAAAACCAGTAGTCTAGGCCTAGACAGCATATTAAAAAACAGACACATTACTTTGCTGACAAAGGTCTGTCTAGTCAAAGCTATGGTTTTTCCAGGAGTCATGTATGGATGTGAGAGTTGGACTATAAAGGAAGCTGAGCACCAAAGAATTGAGCTTTTGAACTGTGGTGTTGGAGAAGACTCTTGAGAGCCCCTTGGACAGCAAGGAGATCCAACCAGTCCATCCTAAAGGAAATTAGTCCTGAATATTCATTTGAAGGGCTGATGCTGAAGCTGAAGCTCCAATACTTTGGCCACCTGATGAGAAGAACTGACTCATTGGAAAAGACCCTGATGCTGGCAAAGACTGAGGGCGGGAGGAAAAGGGGATGACCAAGGATGAGATGTTTGGATGACATCACTGACTCGATGGACATGAGTTTGAGCAAGCTCTGGGGGTTGGTGATGGACAGGGAAGCCTGGCATGCTGCAGTTCATGGGGTTGCAGTGTTGAACATGACTGAGCGACTGAACTGAACTGATTCTCAGTCTTTTGTCTCAAGCTTACTCCCTCTGTACTCCAGTATCACTGATGCTTTGACTACATTGGGATCATGAACCCTTTCCACTCCCTCATTAGATTCCATGGCCCATTATTGGAATAATCCTTCATAGGCATAGTCAACTCCTTTGTTCCTCTCTTGCTCTGTCATATTCACTTGACAGCTCCATATCCACACAGCTGAAAGTGGTCAGAGAAAAACCTACAACTAGGATGAATTGTCTCCACTTAGTCACTCCAGTGAGTCTGTAGCACTGATTGTCACACCCACCACGTTCCTGAGTCAATTCACTCCCCCATTGCATGATGAGTAATTCACACCACCTTCTCTCCTCTCAAGCTGCCCACCTCCTTCCCACAGCTCATCTCAGCTGAAGACCTCACCTTTCATTTCGCTGAGAAAATAGAAATAATCTAGAGAACTTTCATGTGCTGCCATCTGCTTTTCTCACCCTCTTAGACTTATACCCATTTTTCCCTCATTCTTTATGGTCTTTATGTCAGATTTTCTTGGCTGTTTAATTCAGTCTCCTTTCTGAAGATCATCATTCTCATCTCATTTTCCACCACAGTCACCTTAAAATGGTAACCTGAGCCCCCAAGACTACTTGATTTGTTTCTAAGAGTTCCAATTCAAATTCCTAGTGTGAAAAACCAGCTTGGGTCAGGTGGTCACCTCCAGTCCATTTACCTGTGACTGTGGAGGAGGGATTACACTGCACATGAAGCTTTATAAAGAGATTTTGAGTAGGGGATACAGGGAGACAGAAAATACAGGACAGCAAATAGCCAAAACCAAACAAACAAAACAGAACCTTCCCCCCCCCCCCCAAAAAAAAGTCTGTCTTCCACTGGGGGCAAACCAAAGCCAAGACATTAAAAAATTCAGACAACAACTGCCAGTTGTAAGATAGGCTCAAGGATATAGAACATGTTGTATATGCAGAACATATTGTACAACACAGGAAATATAGCCCATATTCTATAACTAAAAATTCAAAGTAATATTTTTAAACTGCATAAAAATATTTTTTAGTAAATTATTTATTTTAATAGGGCTTCCCTGGTGGCTCAGAGGTTAAAGCGTCTGCCTCCAATGCGGGAGACCTGGGTTCGATCCCTGGATCTGGAAGATCCCCTGGAGAAGGAAATGGCAATCCACTCCAGTATTCTTGCCTGGAGAATCCCATGGACGGAATAGCCTAGTAGGTTACAGTCCAGGGGGTCACAAAGAGTCGGACACGACTGAGTGACTTCACCTTCACCTTTATTTTAATAAGAGGCTAATTACTTTACAATATTGCAGTGGTTTTTGCCATACACTGACATGAATCTGCCATTGGTGTTCATGAGGGGTTCATCCTGAACCCCTCCACCTGCCTCCCTCCCCATCCCATCCCTCAGGGTCATCCCGATGCACCAGCTCTGAGTACCCTGTCTCATGCATCGAGCCTGGACTAGAGATCTGTTTCACATATGATAATATACATGTTTCAATGCTCTCAAATCATCCTACCCTCATCTTCTCCCACAGAGTCCAAAAGACTGTTCTTTACATCTGTGTCTCTTTTGCTGTCTCGCATTATAGGGTGGTCATCATTACCATCTTTTTAAATTCCATATATATGCATTAATATACTATATTAGTGTTTTTCTTTTAAAAATGTATTTATTTGCTTCAATTGGAGGCTAATTACTTTACAATATTGTGGTAGTTTTTGCTGAACATTCACATGAATCAGCTACGGGTGTACATGTGTTCCCCATCCTGAACCTCCCTCCCACCTCCCTCCCCATCCCATCCCTCAGCGTCATCCCAGTGCACCAGCCCTGAGCACCCTGTCTCATGCATCGAACCTGGACTGGTGATCTATTTCACATATGATAATATACATGTTTCAATGCTATTCTCTCAAATCATCCCACCCTTGCCTTCTCTCAGAGTCCAAAAGTCTGTTCTTTACATCTGTGTCTCTTTTGCTGTCTTGCGTATAGGTTCATTGTTACCATCTTTCTAAATTCCATATATATGCGTTAATATACCATATGGTGTTTTTCTTTCTGACTTGCTTCACTCTGTATAATAGGCTGCAGTTTCATCCACCTCATTAGAACTGATTCAAATGCATTTTTTTAATAGCTGAGTAATATTCCATTGTGTATATGTACCACAGCTTTCTTATCCATTCATCATATTTTTTAAAAATTCATATAACAAAGCTTTATAGAAAGTACTGAAAAAGTAAGGAGATATGATTATAAGAAGAATCTGAGGAAAGTGTAGCTATAATGGAACATGTATTTCACTCTGCGTCCTGTAGATTATATTGAATAAATGTTCCGGACCCCAGAACTGGCCCTGCTGATCTTTATAAACCAGTGTGACATGGTTCCCAGCATCCAATATTTCCTGCATTGAAGAGAATCCCCTGAAAGATAATGCAGAGGAAATGACAGAATGATGGGCATTGGAGTTCTCTATAGACTGTCAAGTCTTCCTAGAGAGTCAGATCTTTCTCAGGGACTGAATACCATGAAAAGAAATCTTTATTTGGGTGACATTTGGTCACACAGCATACAGTGGCCTCATCTAAGGGTTTGCAAATGATTCAGAAATGCCCTTCAACTGTCTTGCTTGTTTCTCATGTTATCCCACTTTAAGAGCCAAGGTCGTAAGTTCCATCATAACTCTGGGATGACATTTCCATGGAGAGATGAGCTAGTCTGGCAAAATGAGCTGCTTCCTGACCAAACACAAGGACAGAGCTGAGAAAACTGGAGATGTGGCTCTGAGCTCTGGGGAGAGTATTGGGAGACAAAGAGGTGTATCAAAATCATCTGAAAGAATTTTTCAAAATACAAATCCACCCTTCACCTTGATTTTCATATTACCTAGGAAACTGGGGAGTGGGGGTAGGGAAGGATGAGAAAAAAAATACTAGAATCTACATTTTGAAAAATAGAGCTCCCTTTCCTTTCCCCTCCCTTGTCACTCTCTTGACTATCAATAACCTAGAGGGATGCATTTGTGTTTGATGTCTCTCTCAAATCTCAGCATTTCATTTTATGTATGCATCTATGTATGTATTTATATGCCATCTCATTCCAGAAAGGATGGCAGATGGCTTAAAATGATATATCAAATACCAAAAAAGGAGCATAAAAAATAGAAACAAAATGCCAAAGAGGAAAAAAATTGGAAATGTAAATGTGAGTCACCCTGAGGTCACTTTCACAAAGTTCAACTGGCTTCCATTCAGGAGAGACTCAGCTCACAGAGAGAAAACCCAGGATCGTGCAGGCTGGGTGTTCAGGGAGCCTTAGGCACTGGATTGTCTGCTGGAAAAACTGCTCATCTGTTACCAAGATGGGAACCCATACTCTTTAGGTCCTCACAAGCTGGAAGCACTTCTGAGTGAAAAGGGAGTGGGCAACCAAGGTTCTGTTTTCTACAATTTGGGATGTTTCAGGTTTCCCAGAAGAAAGCCCAAGAAGGATAACACTTTTAAGGACTTAGTAGGCAAGGTCAAGGGTTGTTATTAGGTCTTACTATGGCCTTTCATGACCAAAGAGATGCTCCAGGTTGAAGCATATGGAATTTAGCCTTTTATACCCAGGTTCCATCTTGACCACTGTCCAAATTACAAATTAATGCTGGTTCTAGTTGACTGTCTTCTTATGTATACAACAAATATATAACTGGAACATGACCAGGCATTTATGTAAGATTCTATGATAGTACTGAAAACATGTGTGGAAAAGTCACAGGGAGGTGGCATTTAGGTGAAGGAGAGCAAAGGATCAATTAATTCTATCCCCAGATATTAATAATGATAGCTAATATTACTGAGGACTTTTTAAGTGCTGGGCTTTAAGTGCATTATCTCATTTAAGCATTTCAATGACCACCTTAAGAGTACTCTTATTATCCTTCTTACTTTATAGATGAGGAAATGGAGGTTCAGAGAGATTAAATGTCACTCAATACAGTTCAGCTTTTAAGCTGTTGAAACAGGATTCAAGTCTAGCAGTGAGCCTTGTCAAGCAGGACTACAGAGGGAAGGTGTGAACTGATGTGTAGTATGTAGTTCATGGAAACCAGGTGGAAAAAAATAAACCTTGATCTGTTCTCCAAAGCTCAGAGAACTCTGCTTTTTTAGACAAGTGAAAGAGCAGAGATCCATGGAAAAATGTTTCTCCAACTTCCCTTCCAAGTATTGAGTCCTCAATTATCCCATAGAAAAATGTCTGCCAATATTTAGCAATCATCCCAGTTTGTTTTAGCCAATGGTGGAAGATAGGGAGGTAGAAGTGGGGGAGGGGGGCAAATAATTTGTAGGGTACCTGAGAATTGTACCATATAGTCCAGAAGTTTTCAATAGATTTTCTTCTAGTTTCTTTTAAGACTTAATTGTGACTGGAAACAATGTAAGAAAATACAAATGTAATGCCATATTGCTACTTTTAAAAGTTCTGTCATTTTAAAAAGAAGAAGGGGCTTCCCAGTTGGCTCCAATGGTAGAGAATCTCCCTTGTTGAATAATGACTTCAGAACCACTTATTCTTCATCATATAAAACTTCTCTTCAAATTTTCCATTCCTTGTGCATTTTTATACTCTACTGCTTCTGCTGTCTCATTTGCCTTCAATAAGCTCATCTGCCATTTAATTAAAAATATAAATTAAGATGATTATTAATATATGTTATTTAATATAAAATATAATTTATATATAATAGTTGTCTATATAAATTTTGTTTTTTATTAAAGTATTATTGATTTACAATGTTTTGTTAATTTCTTCTGTGCAGCAGATTCAGTTATACGTATATATATATATATATATTCTTTTTAAAATATTCTTTCCATTATGGTTTGTCACAGGATATTGAATATAGTTTCCTGTGCTATGCAGTAGGACCTTGTTTATCCATTCATATATAATAGCTTACTTACATCTGCTAACCCCAACCTCTCAATCCATCCCTTCCCCAAATCCCTTCCCCTTGGCAACTGCAAGTCTGCTCTTTATGTTCATAAGTTTGCTTCTCTTTCATAGACAGGTTCGTTTTTGTCATATTTTCGATTCTGTATATAAGTGATATCATATGATATTTGTCTTTCTCTTTCTGACACACTTGGCATGATAATCTCTAGTTGTATTCGTGTTGCTGTAAATGGCATTATTTTGTTCTTTTTCATGGCCGAGTAGTAGTCCAATGTATATATGCACCACATCTTCTTTATCCATTTAACCAGTGATGGACATTTAGGTTGTTTCTATGTATTGGCCATTGTGAATAGTGCTGCTTTGAACATCGAGGTGCATGTATCTTTTTGAATTATAGTTTTGTCCAGATGTATACCCAGGAGTGGAATTGCTGGATCATATGCTAATTCTATTTTTAGTTATCTGAGTCAATAGTTTTTTTTAACCCATATCACCATTTGATGAGGGGCTTCCCAGGTGTCTCCATGGTAAAGATCTCTGTGCCAGTGCAAGAGACACAAGAGATGCAGGTTTGGTCACTGGGTCAGGAAGATTCCCTGGAGTAGAAAATGGCAATGAACTCAAATATTCTCACTGGGAAACCCCATGGACAGAGGAGCCTGGTGAGCTACAGTCCCTGGGGTCACAAAGAGTCAGACAAAACTGAGCAACTGACCACACATGTACCATTTGATTAAAAATTTTCACCACCACCCTAAGAATTATTAATGTGCAAAAGAGTCTGTTTTGTTTTGGGTTTTTTGCTTGTTTGTTTTTTGACATAGCCTTCCTAGCCAAGATTATACTGAGTTTTACTTTTCTAGTTAGAATTACAAAAATGATTTTTTTTTTTAGAATTACAAAAATGATTTTTTTGGTTTGTTTTCCAAATATAAATGTTATTACAATTTAAATATGTTTCAAACCACTCATATTCCCATTTAAGAGGCTCTACCTTCTCACTGCCCTTGAAGAATGCTGACAGAGACATTACAACTAGGAACTTTTGTCTGAACATATATTCTCTGGAATACTTCTTAGAGTTCAAGAGCCTCTGAAGGAGGAATAATTTTGCAAGTAGGAGGAGTCAAAGAATTCTTTGTTTCTTCTTCATCCATGGCTCTAAAAATCTTCATGTTCCTCCCTAGAGTAGCAAAAAAGACATCAGTGCTGGGAAAGATTGAAGGCAGGAGGAAAAGGGGACAACAGAGGATGAGATGGCTGGATAGCATCATTGACTAAATGGACATGAGTTTGAGTAAACTCCAGGAGTTGGTAATGGACAGGGATGCCTGGCACATGCTACAGCCCATGGGGTAGCAAAGAATCGGACACGACTGAACAACTGAGCTGAACTGAACTGAGAGTAGCAAAAATCACCTGATCAGTAGGAGTTTGGATGTATTGTTCTTTTTTTTTTTTTTTTTTTACTTTATTTTACTTTACAATGCTGTATTGGTTTTGCCATACATCAACATGAATCTGCCACGAGTGTACATGAGTTCCCAATCCTGAACCCCCCTCCCACCTCCCTCCCCATACCATCTCTCTGGGTCATCCCAGTGCACCAGCCCCAAGCATCCTGTATTCTACAGTGAACCTAGACTGGTAATTCATTTCCTACATGACATTATACATGTTTCAATGCCATTCTCCCAAATCATCCCACCCTTGCCCTCTCCCACAGAGTCCAAAAGACTGTTCTATACACCTGTGTCTCTTTTGCTATCTCACATACAGGGTTATCATTACCATCTTTCTAAATTCCATATATATGTGTTAGTATACTGTATTGGTGTTTTTCTTTCCGTCCTACTTCACTATGTATAATCGGCTCCGGTATCATCCACCTCATTAGAACTGATTCAAACATATTCTTTTTAGTGGTTGAGTAATACTCCATTGTGTATATGTACCACCGCCTTCTTATCCATTCATCTGCTGATGGACATCTAGGTTGCTTCCATGTCCTGGCTATTATAAACAGTGCTGTGATGAACAATGGGGTACACGTGTCTCTTTCAATTCTGGTTTCCTTGGTATGTATGCCCAGCAGTGGGATTGCTGGGTCATAAGGCAGTTCTATTTGCAATTTTTAAAGGAATCTCCACACTGTTCTCCATAGTGGCTGTACTAGTATGCATTCCCACTAACAATGTAAGAGGGTTCCCTTTTCTCCACACCCTCTCCAGCATTTGTTGCTTGTAGACTTTTGGATCGCAGCCATTCTGACTGGTGTGAAATGGTACCTCATTGTGGTCTTGATTTGCATTTCTCTGATAATGAGTGATGTTGAGCATCTTTTCATGTGTTTGTTAGCCATCCATATGTCTTCTTTGGAGAAATGTCTATTTAGTTCTTTGGCCCATTTTTTGATTGGGTCATTTATTTTTCTGGAATTGAGCTGCATAAGTTGCTTATATACTTTTGAGATTAGTTGTTTGTCAGTTGCTTCATTTGCTATTATTTTCTCCCATTCAGAAGGCCGTCTTTTCACCTTGCTTTTAGTTTCCATTGTTGTGCAGAAGCTTTTAATTTTAATTAGGTCCCATTTGTTTATTTTTGCTTTTATTTCCAGTATTCTGGGAGGTAGGTCATAGAGGATCCTGCTGTGATTTATGTTGGAGAGTGTTTTACCTATGTTCTCCTCTAGGAGTTTTATACTTTCTGGTCTCACATTTAAACCTTTAATCCATTTTGAGTTTATTTTTGTGTATAGTGTTAGAAAGTGTTTTAGTTTCATTCTTTTACAAGTGGTTGACCAGTTTTCCTAGCACCACTTGTTAAAGAGATTGTCTTTAATCCATTGTATATTCTTGCCTTGCCGCCTTTGTCAAAGATAAGATGTCCATAGGTGTGTGGATTTATCTCTGGGCTTTCTATTTTGTTCCATTGATCTATATTTCTGTCTTTGTGCCAGTACCATACTGTCTTGATGACTGTGGCTTTGTAGTAATCCATAGTGGCTGTACTAATTTGCATTCCCACCAACAGTGTAAGAGGGTTCCCTTTTCTCCACACCCTCTCCAGCATTTATTGCTTGTTGACTTTTGGATCGCAGCCATTCTGACTGGTGTGAAATGGTACCTCATTGTGGTTTTGATTTGCATTTCTCTGATAATGAGTGATGTTGAGCATCTTTTCATGTGTTTGTTAGCCATTCGTATGTCTTCTTTGGAGAAATGTCTATTTAGTTCTTTGGCCCATTTTTTGATTGGGTCATTTATTTTTCTGGAATTGAGCTGCATAAGTTGCTTATATACTTTTGAGATTAGTTGTTTGTCAGTTGCTTCATTTGCTATTATTTTCTCCCATTCAGAAGGCCGTCTTTTCACCTTGCTTTTAGTTTCCATTGTTGTGCAGAAGCTTTTAATTTTAATTAGGTCCCATTTGTTTATTTTTGCTTTTATTTCCAGTATTCTGGGAGGTAGGTCATAGAGGATCCTGCTGTGATTTATGTTGGAGAGTGTTTTACCTATGTTCTCCTCTAGGAGTTTTATACTTTCTGGTCTCACATTTAAACCTTTAATCCATTTTGAGTTTATTTTTGTGTATAGTGTTAGAAAGTGTTTTAGTTTCATTCTTTTACAAGTGGTTGACCAGTTTTCCTAGCACCACTTGTTAAAGAGATTGTCTTTAATCCATTGTATATTCTTGCCTTGCCGCCTTTGTCAAAGATAAGATGTCCATAGGTGTGTGGATTTATCTCTGGGCTTTCTATTTTGTTCCATTGATCTATATTTCTGTCTTTGTGCCAGTACCATACTGTCTTGATGACTGTGGCTTTGTAGTAGAGCCTGAAGTCAGGCAGGTTGATTCCTCCAGGTCCATTCTTCTTTCTCAAGATTGCTTTGGCTATTCAAGGTTTTTTGTATTTCCATACAGATTGTGAAATTATTTGTTCTAGCTCTGTGAAAAATACCATTGGTAGCTTGATAGGGATTGCATGGAATCTGTAGATTGCTTTGGGTAGTATACTCATTTTCACTATATTGATTCTTCCAATCCATGAACATGGATATTTCTCCATCTATTAGTGTCCTCTTTGATTTCTTTCACCAGTGCTTCATAGTTTTCTATATATAGGTCTTTAGTTTCTTTAGGTAGGTATGTTCCTAAGTATTTTATTCTTTTCATTGCAATGATGAACAGAATTGTTTCCTTAATTTCCTTTTCTACTTTCTCATTATTAGTGTATAGGAATGCAAGGGGTTTCTGTGTGTTGATTTTATATCCTGCAACTTTTATTGTTCTGTTTAATGTCTTAAAAATTATATTCCTGGGTATTTTCCTCCTTTTTCTTTCCCTTTATGTGATGCACAAGATTATACCATATGTTCTCCATTCTTACACGAGGCTTTATTGGACACCTGAGCCATATACACATGACAAGTAGATGACCTCTGAGGTTCCTAAGGCAAGTGTGTGTTGTGTATATGCACACACATCCTGAACTCAGGCTACTAAAGACTTTTGGCCAATGTCTTCCACTCATAGTTAAACTGGACAAAGTGATATTTCTGTCATTGCTTTTAACTTCTGGACTTCTCAACTAGAAGTTACTTGCAGTTCCTTCTAGGTTTAATTAGTTATGCCATAAGTAGTTAACACTGTTCTCTATATGTATAGTTGGACCCTGAAGAACTGTTTGATTAATTTTACAGTCCTTTAAGCCAGAGCAGCTACTGTAGAGGAACATTTAAGAAATGCCCTTTCCTAATAATGAAGAAAGAGACATCTAAGAATGGATACAGGCTTTGGAGTCAGGAGATTCCCTTTTGTTTATATACCATTTTATTCTGAAATAATTTAAGACACATAAGATGTTACAAAAACAGTGAAAATTATTCCCATGAACCCCTTCACCCTGCTTCCACCGAAGATCATATATTATTAATACATAGCCACAGTACACTTCAGAAATCTGCTTTCAATAGCAATACTTACTGAGCACAAGGACAGTGTACCAGCAGCTGTTTTAAGGGTTTTAATGTATTAACACCTTTAATCATCAGAGCAAACCTTGGGAGTAGGCACAGT